>VZTZ01022829.1:33498-64832 GCA_013400955.1 Drymodes brunneopygia | reverse complement strand
AGGTAATGCATCAATATTAATAAAATTAGTATTTATTAATTAATAAATTAGTGATTTTTTTCCCACCCTCCCCAGAGTGGGAGGGGTTTCTGCAGCTGCCCACTGGTTTATGCTGAAAACTGATGCTGATGTTGAGATGATCAGTTTTCAAAAGTGGCTCTTCAGCCAAGCCAAAGTACCTTAAAGGCAAGGTACATACAAGCAAGAGCAGTGTTCTTTGCACAAAGCTCTCTCCTGCAAATTTTTAATCTGTATCCCACAGAATTTGACAGAGGAAAAATGTGTCCTCTGTAATGTGTAACAGGATGATTAAAAAGGAACACTTCAGAAAGGCTCTCTATCACTTTGAAATTCTATGGGTTTTCAGAGTTCCTATTTTGTTCCTTTTTAAAATCTGCAGACTCTTACCAGAAGATGCCTTTCTGAGAAAGGGAATGAGATAATTTGAGCTATTTGGCAAAGACATTATTAAACTATTCTGCTCTATCCACTTGCATTATCTCATCTAATGTTTGTTGATTTCTTTTATCCTCACACCCAAAATTCACCTAAGAATACCTTGCAAAATATGAACTTGTTTTATCGATGTGGTGGCAAAACTGACTAATCATGTGGTTCTGTTATGTGTTTTTCTGTTTTATGCTACATGATTTTTAATCATAATTCATGCATGTGGTCTTCTAGTGGTTATCAGATATTTGTTACTCCTATTAGAAAACATTCAGATGGTCCCTTCTCTACTAGAATAACCTAATGAGGTATTCAGTTATGTGCATCTCTGTCATGGGTGTTTTTAACAGGAATGGCCCAAATATTATTGTATGGTAAAATGTTTCCAAAAGTCACATCGTGCTGATTTATTCCTAAATACAAAATTTCCCAAGTATCCATTCCCAGGACAATATGCATGCTGGAACACTCCACTCGATATCCCTGAAGTAGAGATTTTCAAGACAATTATTCCTCATTCCTTTACTCAGCAAAGGAACCACAAAGGAAAAATGGGTCCTACCTGTAGCCACTTAGAGATTGCCACACATGTTCCAAATCTTAGCTCCCTCTCTGCTGACAGAGAGAAAGATGCTTGAAATGCCAGTGGACAGGTTGATATCGATAATCATATTTCTATGATTTTGAAAATACAACTTACATTCTCCTTATTGGCCTATCCCATCTCTACACTGCCATTTATCAAATGGCTCAGAAATCTTTTTTTCAAGATGTCAACAGAGAATTTAAAGAAATTAATTTGAAGCAATACTTCAATCTGCAATGTACAATTGTATTGGTTTAGGGCTGGGATAGAGTTAAATTCCTTCCCATTAGCCGGCATGGGGCTGTGATTTGGATTTGCACTGATAATGCAAGGATGTTTTCCTTACTGCTGGGCAGGGCTCATGCAGAGCCAAGGCCTTTTCTGCTTCTCACACACCAACAGTGAAGGCACTGGGGGTCCACAAGGAATTGGGAAGGGACCCAGCCAGACGACCTGATCAGTCCCAAGGGATGTCCCAGACCATGTGTCATCATGCTTAGCACATAAAGCTGTGGGCAGAAGGAGGAAGGGTGGGAGTGATGGCATTTGTTTTCCTAAGTCACCTTTAGGTGTGTTACAGCCCTGCTCTCCAGGTGATGGCTGAATGCCTGCCTGCCCATGGGAAGGGGTGAATGAATTCCTTGTTTTGCTTTGCTTGCATGCCTGACTTTTGCTCTACTATTAAAATCCACTCACAAGACCTGTCCCTTTCACCCTCCAGATTCTCTCCTGCATCGCACCAGGGCAGAGTGAGAGAGTGGCTGGGTGGGGCTGAGCTGCCAGCTGGGCTTAGACCATGACAACCACAAAGATGCCCCAAAACTTTGACTGGATAATCCTGGTACCTATTGTTCACTTGCCTGAGGAATTTCTTTGTCATCTGCAGCCTTTGAAGCCGTTCATATTTATGCCAAGTTTTGCTGAAGCCAGCGAAGTTTCCGGATGCGATTGTTTCCACCCAAGCTGCCGCTTTTAGAAGATAAACAGGAAATGCACATATGTGTTCTCAAGGATCTGTCATGTGGGAGATATCAGCTATGTCCCCTTTTTTGGTGTGTAAACATCCCTTATGAAATATAACACTTTATCAGGTTTTATTTTGTTTGGTTGGGTTTTCAGAGAAGTGGGGTAGGGAAGCGTCTTCTCTGCATTTTCTCAGTCATCAGCTTTTTCTTAAAAAGCTTTATCTTATTAGAACTAAAGCTTCTTTATTCCTTTACAGCTCTACAGAGGTTTCTTAACATAAGAGACAGTCCTATTTTCAATTTATTATTGTTCCTCTACTATCTGCTATTGATTTTTCTCTTAATTTAAACTTTTTTTTTTTCCATACGAAGTAATTTTTCAGCATCAGGGGAGCAGTTTAGCCAAACATTTTGCTGGTGGGTAATTCCAAGCATAGCATAAGGCCTTTCTGCTTATACATATCCTATTTTTTAAATTCTCCTTTATTTCCTCCACAGTCTTCTTACTGAGTTATTTCAGTACACTTTTTGCTTCCTTTCAAGAATACTTATTTGGCTAATCAAGGGTTCTTTCTATTCTTATTTATTATCCTTAGTGAGACCCTGATTCAGGAGTTTTCATAAATGAATATCAAACTTAAACTAAACTATGCTGCTAAACCATTTGATTTCACAAACTAGGTATTTATGAATCAAGTCTGCAGTTTTATAATTTCTCATTTAGAAGCTGTCTTTGGTCATTTCATTTTTCACAATCTTCTGTCCAGCTGCTACTGGGGATACCAAAGTTTGTTGCCTTTTCTTTCCTCTGTGATTCTTTACACTCCCTTTTCTAAATTAAAGAAAAAATATTCTTGGATATATTTTAAAAATGTTTTGTATTATTTTATTAGCAACATACCTAGGATTATGGAGGTTCCATGGTTCATGATGGAATAATGGTGAATACTTGTCTTTGTTCAATTTCCTTCAGCTGTGGATATTTGCACAATAAGGTTATTCTGTATCTAACATACTCCAATCTTACTGTATTCTTTTCTTTTTTTTTTTTTTAATCCTCCTTGTTTTAAAAGATGGAATCTTTGAGGCATATATGATCTATCCACTTCTAGTTGTCTTTAATGGCATCATTATAGACCTATGATTCATCTAGTTTTGGCACATTAATGAAGTGAACTGCCACATTAAGAAGTGAAGATATTGTTGGGCTATGTTCAGTGTAGGTATTCTCCTACTAGAAATAATCTCTATGAGTTTTGATTGGTAATTAAAAGATGGTTCAATTCAGAATTATTCATATTTTTTTTGTAACTGTAGAAAAAATATTGCATTACTTCCAATAAATGTACCGAATATTCCCAAATATAGATAGTATCTCATAAAGCCTGTAAAATATATATGCATGTGTGTGCATGCAACATCTGAAATAAATAAGCTGAGTTTTTAATTGCTTGGTTGTTTAGTTCCAACAGATTTCTTTATAGATGCAATATAAATTTTTCTAAATTTAAAAGTAAGCCTTAAAAAACTCCTTCTTCACATGTAAAATGCTTTATCATTTGGGGCAAAACCAATAAAATGCTTCTTGCAGTGCTGGGGTTTCAGCACTGCTTTCATTACAGACGTCTGAGAGCCAATCCTACATAATTGTCTATGAAGAGACTCAGTAGAAGCAATTAATTCACTAATAATGTCAGTAGTCAGGGTCTTTTAAAATGGATCCCAAACCACCAGAGGAATAAATGCCGATATCTAACGCTCCTTCATCCTACACTCATAAATTTTCTGTAACAAAGAGTGGAGGGCTATCGAATTACTCTGTGGGTCAAATCCAGACCACCAAACTAATGCAAATATGTCATTAAGCACATGACTACCAGCTCCCAGGATTGGGACATTAAAATAATTTCATTTGGAGTGGTAGGTTCGAATAACTTTTTTCAGCTACAAGATTTTTGTCCTCCAATTCTGTGAATAATTTACTTTCTCTTGTAATAGGGGCGCAGTGATTATTCAGCTAAATGGATGTAAAAACACAAAAGTCAAAAAGATTAATTTTTGAGTGCTTCTTATAATCTCCACAGTGAAAGTAACACTATTTACAGGTTTAAATTAATATCAAGTGACATAAAGAAACAGGGCTTTACTATGATCTGTATGTAGCTTGGAAAGGTTAAAACTTTTCAGGCAGAGTTGTGCTACAGTGTACAAATCTCTTGTACTACAAAAATTACGTGCACTGGTTGTCCATAAGTTTACAATAGAAATTAATTGCACAGATCAGAATTTTTCATAAAAGAGAAATGGGCAAAGAAATATTTTTTATGCGACTTAAACAATGAATAAATGATTTTATCGGTATCTTCAGAATCATTCAGATTGGTTTAAGATTCTGTTAATTTATGGGCCAATAAGTATTTCTAAATAAACAAGTTAAAAAAAAAATTCCTGTGAGATAAAGGCCAAAGACAGAAATGAAACCTTGGAAATTTAGGGGTAAATATTATTATCTCAAGGAGAGAGGGAAAGCCAATGTTTCTGCAGGTAAAGAAGATTTCAAAATGAGCAAAATCCTCTGGATGGGATTATAAGGAACCATATGATGGATTTGATGGATTATTTAATATCTAGGGAGACAATTAACCACTCTATCTGCCATAAACGCACATATGAGGGATGGAGGCATAAAGAGTAAAAGGGTCTATTACCCTTCCTCACACATCAGCTGTCATTATGGGCTGCCATTGCATCCATTCACCCATATTTCTCTTTAATGACTGCACAAAGATGAATAACACAAACAACTGAACTGAGGCCACAGTGTTCTTGGTAAACAACCAGTGTACTGGAACTGGACAATATTTGTTTCTGTTTCTAAATAAATATACAGTAGTGACTCTGAGTCTGTTGGTTCTTTTCTTTTTTTTTTTCCCTTTTTAAACTCAATCATTATTTTCTCTCCAAAACAGGTGAAGGAACTCTATTTAGTAGGTGGGGAAAGTGATTGACACTGATAAGTAAGTGACTAAGCCAATGCAATATAACGTGAGCCATGCTGCACCAAGATAACCTCAAATGCAATTCATCAGGGAGTTGCTTTGCTGGGTTGAGGTGCTAAAAGGAATTTAAAAACTACCAGGAAAAAGCAGCCTAGGGGGTTCTATGACTCTTGCTGCTTCTTTTCCTGTTCATGTCTTTGTTTCACCACCACACACCTGGAGACATTTTCAGCCCTGCTTCCCTGCTCCCAGAGCTGTGTGTGAAGCAGCTGGGCAGGCAGTGAAAAGGAGAAGCACTTCTCCCACCACCAGCTCCCCTCCCAGCTGGGGGCTTGCTTACACAACTCTTTTGTGTGTCTCAGGAGCTGGATTATGGAAAGGTAAGAGTGATAAAGAGTTGCCTCCTTTTGCAAAATATTGACCATGAACATTTATAAAGACTCTGTTCTACGTTCCTAATTATTTCAATTCTGAAATGAATGTATTTTTGTGTGTCCCTCTATTGCTTCAGACCCAGAGCAGATTTATTATTTGAGGTTAAAACAGCCTAGAAGCAGATAGGATTTGCGGTATGCCATCGGAACAGGTTCCTTGGCCATTCTATATTGAGAGACTGAAGCACTGATGCTGCTACTTATTTTCTGAACTATGAGCTCTTCTTTCTATCCAATGTCTATTAGAGCTTTTGTACCACCTCCTGCTGAAGTTTTGATCACAATGGCTTCAGCTGAAACAAAATTACTCTGAAAATGAAAAAGGAAGCACCAGAGTCGAAATAAAACAGGACAGAAGGTTTTTACTCCACTGTAGGTGTTATATGTTTAGACTTGTGCAATGTACTTACAGAAGTATTCATCATTCCTTCCCTTAAAACTATAAAATATGCATCTCAAAAATACTCAGAAACACTCAGTGAAGAACGAGAACCACCTTGAATGAACAGGAAATACCTGCCTAAGAAATTCTTCAAATCCAGCTAATTTGAAAATATTCCCATTTGTTAGGAGGAGAAAATGGAGACACCTTCTTATACAACATGTACAAGTGTTTGAGAATTTCATTTCTAGTTCTTGGTCTCCCAGGCTGCAAGTTAAAAACAGCCCAGCAAACAAGAAGGACACGGCAAAATAGCATTCAGGCTGTGTAATGTAGAATAATGAAAGCAACTTGGATACATCTGGGATAATACCACATTACCTGCATTAGTGAGGCATTTTCTCCCATAACATAATCTGTCAATGGTCTTCTGTAACTGACAGAATAAAACTCCCTGTCAATTTTATTTTTGCATATACATGTTTTCTAACATTGGCTTTTCTTCTTTGTGAATTTATATATTACTATATCACAACCTGCACCCTTATGAAAATTCAGACCATACACATGCATTTCATCTGTGCTCTTTCACCATGCATATTCAAAGAGCTCTTCTGTGTGTGCCTCTACAACCTTGCTTTGAGACAATCAGTGTTCCTCCGGCAGGAGAAAACCCGAGCTTTGCAGATGTAGATATATGAGGATATCTGACTACTGGAAGGAGATAAAACAGATACCACTCTATAGCTTTGCCTGCCTTGTAACCAGGTTGGCTGAAAGGCCAGGAACAACGTGTGTCATGTCCCTTGTGTTAAACCTCTGGCTACACTCTAAAGCAATGGCTGGAAAAGTTAACATAAATCTGCTTGGAAATAAGGAGTCAAGATCTGACTTGAAGCAAGGAACTGTCTTTGCAGTCAAGAAAGACAGGGAGAAGAGTCAATCTGGGAACAGGCTGAGGGGTGCTACCTCTACACCAGCACTGAAGATCTGCCCTCAAGGTCTTCAAATACTGTGAATTCTTTGACAGAAATCACTGAAGACCAGCTCCTCACATTCCCCCCTACACTTCATCTTATGACTTTGGAAAAGTCTTGCAGATGGCTATAAAATTAGCAGGCTGGATAATTCTTATAAGCTGAGGCTCTTCTGCCCCTATCAATGTTTCTTCCCTGCAGAGATAGCATTGGCAATTCCAGTTAACCACTTAGACAGGAATTATCTGTAATATCTTTCTCATACCTCTTCTTGACTATTAGGACATGTATGCCCATTGTAACAAATAAAAAAAAAAGAGTGATGCAGCTGGCAAAAACCTATAGGAGTATTTGCTAAAACAGAGATATGCCAATTAATTCTTCCAATAACATGTTTGCACCACAACTGGTGTGAGGCATGCCCTGAAAAAGAGCCTAAGATGCTGTGCATGAGGAAAATGCCGTTGGGAAAGATCTGCAGCTGTGAGCAGTAATTGGTAAAGTGCTATCATCAAACCCCACATGGTCACATATGCAGAGGGAGATTCATAGCACATCAAGTGTAAAATGAAAGCTGTGATATAGCAAACATGAAGCCAAAGAAATATTGGTCAATATGCTGAAGCTGCTGGCTGGAGCAGTCCCCAAACTGTGTGTAACTTTGAAAATAACAGGAGGAAACTGGAAACACAACCCCCAAACAGTTGTTCTAGTTAGTGGAAAAAGCTGATGTGGAGAAATATTCCACAGAAATGAGGTGCAGATGCTGGATCATTATCAATGAGTAATATCACAGTGTCAGTGCTCTCACAAGCATGAAAGTGATATACATCATCACTAATCCCTATGGATTTATTATGTCACGTGGTCAGTCTACATTCCTCCATCTCCATCAGGCAAAAGCTGTGGACACTAAACAATAAAACTCATGTCCTTCAGTCACAGTGAACGGATGAATGAGGAACACAGATCAGTAGCATCACGAAGTATAATAGTGGATTAGTAGGCTAAGACACATGAAATATGTCCTGGTACAAAATATTAAACTAATTATGAAGAGTGGTTCTGCACAGCCAACACCAGATGCTTTGATTCTGGTTACTAATCTGTTTGAAACACAAGGCTATGTCACATATAAGTGTGGTCCTGCACATTGGCAAGGTGCCCAGAGACTGTGAACCTGTAATAGAATGGTGAGGGTGAGAATTTCTCACTCTTTTTTCTTTTTCTTGCTTTAAATAGTAGCCAGATAGTTCCCTCACTCTTAATTTATTCTGCTACACGTTGAACAAAATTCAGGGTGTGTCCCTAAAAGAAAATACTTATTCAGATTTTTGGAAAGAAAGAAATATATTATCGATATCAACCTGTCCACTGGCATTTCAAGCATCTTTCTCTCTGTCAGCAGAGAGGGAGCTAAGATTTGGAACATGTGTGGCAATCTCTAAGTGGCTACAGGTAGGACCCATTTTTCCTTTGTGGTTCCTTTGCTGAGTAAAGGAATGAGGAATAATTGTCTTGAAAATCTCTACTTCAGGGATATCGAGTGGAGTGTTCCAGCATGCATATTGTCCTGGGAATGGATACTTGGGAAATTTTGTATTTAGGAATAAATCAGCACGATGTGACTTTTGGAAACATTTTACCACACAGAGAGAACAAAAGATTCCAGCTACTTGGAAGTTCAAAAGCTTTGGTTCATCATAATTACTCCCTGGTGATGTATCACACCATCTATATTTAAGGTTGCCTAGTCAAACTCAGTGAAATCTGCATGATTTTGTAGGCAAAAGCCAGAATGTCATTATTAATATAACCTAAATGATTTCAGATGCTCAGCTGTAGTGATAAGAGGTGAAGACTTCTTGAGTTATTTATTCTTTTCACCTCTTATTCCAAGACTACACTCTGCAGGAAATGATCCACCACTGCCCACAAATAAAGCAATAGTTTTAAATTCATAGACTCACGTGAAAGCACAGTGAGAGCAACACTGGATCATAATCCATGAAGGCTCATGCTTTGATTAGATCTAGATTCTAGGGTGATGAAAAAAAAATATTGCATTGGTATTGGAAAGCATCATATTTCTTCCCTGTCCACTTTCCTCTTGGATACTTTTCCAGTTTTTACATCTCAGTTTTCTTGCCTCCTGGAGTATACACAGATAGAATGAAGACAGAAGCTTGAATTTTAGTCTGTGATATTTTATGAGATGAAGTGGTGCATTTTAGTCCATTTAATGTCATGAACTGCCTGAGGGTTCACCCTTTTGCAGGTGACAGAATCAGGATTACACATCATGTTTTGATGATTTACTTGAAAAGCAGCTTGGCTTTGTATTTGGGTGAATGTCAACCTTTCTATCTCACCTTGATGGCTCTTTATGCTTGTGTGGCACGCAACCAAAGGAGCAAAAAAATTGGAGAGATTTGACCTATGTCTCTGGAAAGTAACTGAACCTAAAGAGAAAAACCTTATGATTCTGTTGTAGAGGTTTTCTTCCACTAGCTCACTTCAATCCAATTAAAAAAAAAAAAAATTGAAGACTCTACAGTTTGTTTGAATTAAGCTCATTGCCTGATTAGAAGCTCTGACTAAGCAGTTGTAGGAATACTGTGTGTATTTAAGTGAGAAAGCTGTTTCTCTGGTTGATTAATCAAGGGAAAGTTTCATGGTTCAACTACTCCTCACTTGTTTTGCTGTGATTTGCAAAGAGAGATCATATGACTTTTTTTTCTTCTAAAGGACATGTTCGCTACATTGTCTTGCAATTTTATTTAAGTTTTATTTGACCACCATTCATCACCATTTACTCTCAGACTGCACCATGACAAGAGTTATAATTCAAACACCACCCTTCCTGTTAAGTTTGCTATGATGCACTGATGAGGTCTGTCTTTCTTTTGGAGAAGTGCAATTGTATGAGGTCTTTTCTACCTTTTCTTTCAGCACTTTGGTTTGATTATAAGGTGTGAGGGGTACTAAAGTTTTCAGAATGAAATCTCTGATATAGGCTGCTAGTCTCCATTTTCCATTCCCTCATTTTAATTTCATTACCCTAAGAATTTTTTCTCCAGTCCTCTTAATATAACTGTGTGATAGTCTCGACCATTTCTCTTGATAGTCTCCAAAATGCAAGCTAGGATTCCCTATATTTGTTTCTCTTCCACACTTTTTTTTTCCTTCTCCTTGAATCTGTTTCTTATTGCCAACTATAACATATGAAGTGGGTAATGCCTTTAAAACTACTTTATTTTACACAACTTCTCTGGTGATCTGAGTGGCCTGGTACTTGGACGGTTGCATCTTCTACTGGAGGAGGATGGGGACTGGAGTTTATTCCTATCTATGACATGGAATCTTATTTTATGCTATCAAATGACTTCAACCCAACTTTTCTCACTTGTAAACAAGATTCTTCATTTCCCTGGTATCTTTTGTGCAGAAGTGTTGTCATGTTTTAGGAACAGTGTTCTCCAATTATGTATTCCCACTAAAACCATGAGCCACTCACTCCTCAAGGGTTGAGATGTGAATAGGCTGTTGGAAAAGCACTGAGATAAGAAAACAAACATGAGCAGCAGCAGCACTAGTAACAAAAGGTACAAAATGCCAAAATGTTTGTGCCCATGACCCAGCTGCAGCCTCTCTGACAGCAAGAGAGACCTTGCTCTGGAAAGACTCCCTTCCCCACACCCCTGGCAATGGTGTGAGGTGGTACAGAACAACCTGCAGGTCCTGGCTGTGTCCCCTCGTTACTGCAAAAATTAACCCTGCCTGGCTTGGGACACGTGCTTATAAAACAGGACAAAAATTGTAGTCAATAAATCCATAAACATAAAAAGTGCTATGTAACGTTAGGAATGCTGAAAAATCAGTTTCTAACCACCTCTCAAACTTCACATGCAAAATCAATTGGTGCTTTTGACCTTAAAGTCCCCGCAATGCAGAAACCCTCTTTAAAATGTATATAATAATGAATACATCCCCATCATTTTAGAGGGGTGAGAGGTTGGGGAAATAAATTGGTATTTGGGAAGCTGTCACATAGTAGAAACGTGTGAATTAAGTTTCTGTTTTTAGAACAGTGTTTTAAGAGTGTGCCACTAATAATAGCTGGAACTACACATAAAAAAATGAAGAGGAATAAAAAATGGGGAAGCCTTTCATAAATGATTTCCATCCAAGCTGTGCATTGCACTGAGGAGTTAGGGGATTCATTTGCTTTTCATGCTTGTGATCTCATGTCTAAAGAGTACCATAAGAATGGGGTCTAAATTTCAATTGCTCACATGTGGTCTTCAAATAATTTGCTGTGTAAGCTGATAATACTTTTAACATTATTTTATGGGTTTGTGCATATACATTTATGCCTATGCTTATGCATCTATGTTGACAGATGCGGTTATAAATCATGCTCAGCTGTCAGTTAATTCTTTTTTTGGACTCTAAGACACTCTTACATGGTTCAGGGATATCTTCATATTATCAAGCTTTGACTTTTACTGTATTTGGATCTTTCTTCCTATTCATTTTTGGCTTTAATCACGTAGCTAGAAATAGAGTTTCATCTGTAATGTAATTTACATCAATTGTGCCAAAATGTTGTCAAATGACCTTGCTAATATGGCAAATCACATATAAGAGGAGGTATTTAAATGAGTTCTAACTGTTTATAATAGCTTAAAAACTTAGGATTAATAACATTCAAAATGTTGACTGTGCTACTTGAGACTTATAACCTTTCTCAAATGGATCCTCAGTTAATTATCTCTAAACCCAGCCTTTTAAAACATTATTCTGTGTCTAGAGATTGATATTTAACTTTTTCTATTAATCATATTTAGTTTTAAGATTTGGAAAGGTAGTCCTCTAAAGTTCAGCTGACATTTAGACAATTATGTTGAGACGTAGCATTGATATATTTTGGTTGCTTAACCCTTCTTGTCAGCAGTTTTGTATTTTATGCAGACCTTGCTGGTGTGACACTGGCATTTATAGAAGAGTGCATTTATTTTAATGAAACAATTCCTGTCCTTGTAGTTATAGCAGTTATGACTATTATCCTAAAACAAAGCAGTATGAAGCTGTAATCAATCTATAGGAAGATCTCCACTTGCAGATATATTCATATCCCTGATGAAAACTGATGCTGAAATGTATTAAACTGTAGCCTTTTTATTACAAAACCATTACATGTTCTTCCAAATTTAAAAAAGGGGAAAAAATCCAACACCTCTAAAAAAAAAAAAACCAAAAAAAACCCAACCCTGAAGTTAGAACCTTATTTTTTTCAGTGGTTAAAACTTGATAGATTTACAAAACTGTATAGATTACTCCATGACTCTGTCTATTGAAGGCTACAGGGAAAAAAAGTCTTCATTATATGGATTAAGCAAACTGGGAGTATTTAAGCTATAGTAAGGCTTCTGTCTTTCTGTTGCTTATACTTCTTCTAGGACTGAAGAGCTCTTATTCTGGCTTCATCCTAACTCACTGTTTCTTAAAGGAATATTTTTTTAGGGCTTGGGGGAAGACAATGTCAAATGATACGATCAAAAATATGGTACCTGGATTTTGGTGTCTCTAATCAAGCTAGTATTTGATTACAGGGCTGTGTGTGCTGTCAATGTGTCAACAGCAATCCATGTCCCTTCTCTGTTTCTAGGTAGTAGAAGAAATATTTCATGGTTGTGTCATGCACTGGAACTAATCTAGCATAATAAGAAGTAGAAAGAGTAAAATGAAAGGTGTCAATAGATTGGCGATGGATAGAGGGAGAGTGAATTGCTTGCTTGGTGTAACTGCTGATTTCAATTCATCAATTCTATTTTTTTTTTGTTTAGAGGTTAGAAATGGACTGAAAAATGCTTGTTTACATATAAAACTATCCTAAGATTAATTAACATTTTAATGCCTCTGAAGTCTTGAAAATAAGAATCAGTAGATAACACAGAGAACATGTTCATTATCTTTCTAAGATTACTCACTTTTCCAAACATCGTCCTCTGAATTTTTATTTTTTAATGATGGCATCTGAAGGTCATTTATGAACAATTCATATGACAATTCAGAGCTAATAAACAGCCTCGTGTAGTATGAATTACCACCTGCTCCCTTTTTGCAGGAAAGTATCTTTCAATATCCATGTCACACTACTGTTTATAACATTTCAGATTGATGTCCACTTTATGCAGGAGAACCTTAACAATAGGGTTTGAGAATTCATATCTAGTTTGTGTTCTGCTCTCAGAAGCTTTTTCCTCAATGCTCCTGCTGTCTAATCTGTTTTTTCATGAACATTTCTGTAGCATCAGCACCAGGTACTGCTCTTGCCTAGGGAGGAGGGCAGAATAATCTGTTCCAGTGCTAGTGTCCTGTTTTTGGCTGGGATAGAGTTAATTTTCTCCCTGGAAGCTGGTGCAGTGCTGAGTTTTGGATTCAGTGTGAGAATAATGTTGATAACACGCTGATGTTTTGGTTGGTGTTGGGAAGTGCCCCTCCCAAGTCAAGGACTGTTCAGTGTCTCACGCTGTGCCTGTGAGGAGGGGCACAAGTAGCTGGAAGGGAGCATGGCCAGGACAGGTGACCTGAACTGGCCAAAGGGATATTCCATACCATAAAAGATCATATCCAGTACACAAATTGGGTGGAGATGGCTGGAAGGGGTGATTTCTGCCCAGGGATGTAGCATCAGTCAGCAGGTGATGAAGAGGTTGTATTGAGCATCACTTCTCTCTCTCGTGTCATCTCTCTTTCCCTTTCAGTACTATTATTATTTTTATACGTTATTTCATTTCAATTTTTCAACAGTTCTTAACACAAAAGGTTTGCTTTTTTCCTTCAATTCTCCTCCCAGCTGGCAGGGTGAGGGGCTTGTTTGAGCAAGCAGCCACGTGGGGCTGAGCTGATGGCTGGGGTTAAACCATGACGGGTAGGAAGGACCAAATGCAATCCTGTCCTCCTCCTAGAGGACTTGACTTGTGTGAGTGTGTGGATTGATATAATGCTGGCTAGACCCCTACAATGCATCAAACAGAATGCCATAAGTGCATAAAGAGTGGCTGCACAGGCACAGGCTGGGTTTGTTGTTGCTGCCGACACCACCAGCGGAAAGGCCAAGCTGATCTGAGCAGTGCATGGTCAGCTCAGGGGTAGCCTTGTCTTCAAACATCTTGCACTCCAAACATCTTGCACTCCAAACAGAAGAACAGTCTCTATATTGCCATTTCTTTTCCCTCCCTGTGCCCAGCACAGCAGCCAGACTGAACTGTGCCTGTCCTCTGCCCCTCCACCCCTTCTCCAGGCTGGCAGCTTTCAGGAGAGAGGATGAGGAGGGAGGCTGTGTTGGTGTGTGAAGGGAGGCTGCTCCAGGGTGGGACTGCTGTCCACGTGGAGAGAACACACGTGTGTGTGCAGCCTGCAGCCTCCCACAAGGACAGGAGGAGGGATGCCGAAATCTTTATTCGATTCCTACAGGCACTGCTCCCAGGCTGCCTATTTTAGGGGAAATATTTAGAATAACTGATGCTTCTCTGACTCGAAGTCTGATGTTAGGTGGGATTCAGAGTTCTGAAAATTCAGGTTGCATTCAGGGGCACCAGAGAGGAACCTGGCCTTTTGTTTATGTTGCTCACACAATTCAGTACTTGGTATGTACTGTGCTATATATATTGTGTTGATATATACTTTTGAAAATAGTAAATTCCTGAATTTATGCAACAGCTAGGCAAACAATAAAGGCTGTACAGAGCTGAAATATGAAATAGGTGCCAGGATTACTCATCCTTCTCCCACTCTGTGTTGGTAATACTTCCCCTTAAAAATAGAAGCCAATGGTAAGTTTTAATGGCATTTTCCTTCCAAGTTTCTATTTTTAGATTTATAGGTAGAAGAGATTAGAAAATATTTTTTTAAGTTTTAGTGCTCACAGGAAGTTCCAAATGAACAGTCCTTGAGAACAAAACCTCTAGCCCTGGCAGGACACAGCAAAGGCAGAATGTGTCTAAGCTTCAGGCCTCTGTGACGTGCTTCAGATCTGGAAGTGTTCCCGCCGTGTGACCTTTCAGCTGAGACTACCCGTAAAAGTATCAATTAATGTTAACAGCTTTATGGTGTGAGCTCTTGCACTTTGAGAACTATGCTAAGACCATTTATTAACCTTATCTGATGTTCAGAATAGTCAAATGAACTGGTTTTTGTTGCTTTTAGTGCTCACTAATCCCCTCAATCACTCAGTCCTTCAGCATCAAAAATGACCTTTTTCCTACAGACTGAGAACTAATCCTAATGACATATTAGTGCATTTGTTATTCACCATATTCAAATAAAATGTACAAGATTGATAGATGGTCATGTTTGTGAGATTCTGTATTTCCCAATTTCCAGATTGTTTGATTCTCCCTTTCTGTACCACTCTGAAGTGCATGAGGTACCTACTTTGTTTGTACATGGTAAAATGAAAAGAAGGTTGGCTGCAGCTACTCAAACAATTCCATCTGAGCTTGTTTTCAGTCAGTGATTGCTATTTTAATGGACATTTGGTGAGGAAAAAAAAAATCTTCTGGTTTCACCCGAGTCGAGGGAATACTTTGTAAGGAAAAAAAAGTTTCTATCAAAATCTGATTTTATTTTTTTTTAACGTTTTATTTTGAATTCTATGTATGAGTTTTCAGATGGCCTTTACTGAGAATGGCTGTTGCTTTTATTTTCATTTCCTTCAACTTTTTGTGTTATGCAAACCAAATTTGTAGGTACTGACCCATCTGCCCAGTCAGCATTAGAAATTCCTCCTGGGAGATGCTGTACAATCATATGGGGAAAACCTATTACTGCTAGCAAGGACTGGTACTCAAAGATAAAACAAGCCTACAAGTGTGACAAACTGTGAGAGGGAAAGCATGGCTAGCCACGGTGAGAACATAGTATTACAAGCTTAGATTAATAGCTTCGAATCATTTAAATGTATAGGGTTTGTTCGTGTGTCTGACCTTGTTGTGATTAATGCTCAGGTCCAGAACTACAAATAATATTCCCCTCTGCTCTGCAGGAGGCTCCTTCAGCTTCAGTTTTGGAGGACATGTGCTAACCACTGCATAATTTCCGAGGGGGTTTTGCTCGATCTGGTGACTCGTGTTGCTGAGGTCCATCTGCTATTCAGGGAGCACAGGAAATGAGGCAGGAGGGCAGGTGTCAGGTATTAAAGACCTTGTCTCACTGGGGATGACAACTCTGGAATGCAGAGTTTGGCACGCTTCTTGCATCACTAAAAGGGTAAGAGGAGAACAGTGTGATCTTCCTGCAGCTCATATTGCATCCTGACTTTTGGGAGGATGTTGAGCAGGTCAAGGTGTTAGAGGATTCCCTTTCTGGTGGGTTTTTGTTGTTGTTGTTGTTGTTGTTGTTTTTTGTTTGTTTGTTTTGTCAAGTGGTTTATTTCAAAATGATAAAGGGAAACAGTGAAAGCTACCAATTATGCTTATTGCTTAACAAGTACCTGAATCAGTTTCTCAGTCCTTGGAGATGATGGATAACTTGATAAGTGCATCATCTGAATACAGATAAGAATTGCATCTAGATTTGCTAGAAATAAAACCAATCTGTTTGAATTTATACTTTCCTCTAGAATTCAGGTTTTGGGTTCCATATAACTTGTAATGACTAACCTTACAACCATAATACTTTGAGTAAGTAAGGGCACATTCATACTTGAGTTAACCTTCCTTCACAGTGCCCAAGTTCTTTGCTCAGCCTAGGCTAAACTTGTGACATGCTCAGATAAACATATGAAAAAACCCAAAGAAAAACAACTTTACTTATCCTGGATCAACAGCTCACAAGAACAGATGTCTTTCTAGCTACATTTTTCATACTGTTTTGCCATAGCCAGAAACAGTGGCTCTGCTCAGTTTAGAGGTTTATTTTTTCTCCTGAGTCTGAGTTACTCCATTAGAAAGGGGAATATCTATTTTTTACATCCCTTGAGCCAAAAACATGTTGGGCACCTTTACGCTTTGTGCTCTGTCCATAAGAATTTCCCAAAGGCAAGTCAAATGGTGGGAAAAATTAGAGAGAGAATGGACAGCAGTTTTCTTACCTAAGTTACAGCCTGTTGGACGTTTCACAGCCAGAAGCTTGGCACTACTGCAATGTGTTGCAAACAGCTGGATTTTAATTTTTTTTTTTTTATTTTGGAAGCTACCTTCATAATTCATTTTCCCTCCTAAACACATTTTGTTTAATCTTTAAGAGGCAGGTTCATTATTCATTTATCCAGATTGCTGCAGCAAAAAAGATGAAGCAGCTATCCAAAGCTTTAGGTAGTAACATAGTATTTTTTAAATATTGTAAATCTAAGGAAATATTGTTTGGTCATGGCAGACAAAACTATTGGAGTATTAAAGACAACACCTCCAATTTATCTCAAGTTCTTTGTGTTCTTCCAAATACTGTCCAAAACATATTTTAAGCTACAATTTCCATATAAATAGTTTGAAAAGAAAAAAAAAGTCTACATCCAAAAATTCAGCAGTCATATGTGATTAATTTTATAGTGCTTTTTCAAATTAGGTCTCTAGCTATCCAAGCATTTTAGTATAAGAGCTGAGGCTTTAATAAAAGAATATAATTTATCTGAATTGCACTTTCCAATTTTCAAACTAAGAACTCTATGCCAAAGTACAAGTAACTGGGCCTGTCCTTTGGTAACTGCCCATATTCTGTTTGCACCATCACACATAAAGATTTTTGAATAACTGACATCCCTTCTCCGTTATGTGAATATGTTTGGTCAAATAATTATTCCGTTTACTTTAGGAATGATGGAAGGAGTAGAGAAAAGAGATTCAAGTTGCCAGCCCTGTAGCCACCTTTGCTGCACTGTCATATATATTATATACTTTTAACATATTTTAATACTTTTTTTTTTGTTTAATACTGCTGGCATTTACTCAGTTTATCTCTGCTGTATGCCAGCATGGTGCTTTTTTAAACTGATAGCAGGTTGATAAGAGACTTTGATCATTTTTTCTTATTTATAAATAGCTATTTCCCCTTCTTTTAGAATTGCAAATACTTTATTTGGATTCCATGCTTTTGGGAAAGTTTTAGATTAGAAATAAATGGCAAAAATTCTCTCTGTATAATTATCCAACCTTATTATAATTGCAAAACACAGAACAAGTGCAAGTTATTTAAAACCCTTGCTACTTATAGAATATAAAATGTGAAGTTAGTCTGAAATTAAATGGAAAACTATGTAAGCTCTAGTAAAATGCTGTTCTGTATATTTTGTGTGATATGAATTTCTATTAGGAAAACCAGACTGCCCTTTACTCCTCTAGTGCTTATAGGACATGATTCCACACTATGGTGGTGTTATCTCTCCCACTGCTTTCCTTGCTCTCACAGGAATTATATCACACAGCATTGGCATTAGAACAAAATTCTTCATTACAAAAAGAAGAAAAATACTGAAGTTCTACATGCCTGAACTCTGTTGAAATTGGAGGAAATACCAAGAGATAAATTTAGCTTGGGTGGTATGTAGAAGAAACATTAATTATCAGGAAGCCAAGAGAAAACGTCTTTATCACTGATATTTTTTTCAAACATATTTTACAAATTAACAGAGTGTCTTTTGCAACCATTATTGCAAAATACCTGATTTATATCTATTATGGATGAGTCAACAAAGGAAATAAATTAGTAATGGATTATGCTTCAGTTCTGTTTTGACATAGTGTTTTAACCTTACTCAAAAATACTTGCACTCAGAATGGCTGTTCTTCATTTTAACACGATTTAATCAGAAAAGTAAATTGTAGTGAAATGCTGAGAGTGAGATAGTCATATCTGGGTGATCACACATAACTCATTTGCATTTTGTAGTTATGCTACTTCAGTGCTACTCTTGGAATTTTTTCTATGTGATTATGAAAATAAAAAGAACCCTCAATTATTTATTCTTTGAACATTTCCATTGCTATTAACAGTAATTAATCATTTAGTGTCTTTAGATGTCACTAAGCATCTATATTTGGCAAGTCTTCTGTTTGACTAGAACCATGCTATAAAACATAATTCATCTACTATTTCAGCTACTGTTGACTTCCTAATTAAGCCACTCAATTATTTTCATGTCTTTTTCTCTAAAATTCTACTGGTCGACTTCTTGGTCAAAACAAAGGTTTAGCCTTGAAAATAGAAAATTCTACCCTGCTTTATAGGTTTTTTCTTGAATCTATCTTCTAGGAACACTCACCTTCAGATAAAGATAGATGTTCATATTTCTTAGTATCACACTTAATGGGTTTCATACAATTTTGTTCATTAAAATTTTCCCCAGAACAGTTTTTATGGAAAATGATGATTTGTTGAAAGTAAAAAATTTCTACAAAAAATGAAAAAAATTTGTAGATTATTTTTCAGATATTTTTTAACATCCCTAAGGACAAAACACTCAGTTTGAACTTTTTCAGAATGGAATTTTATTCCTTGAAGAATAACTTGTTTTTAATTATTTTCATTCTACAATAATTTTAAAATGCTTGAGTAATATCCATAAAGTCTGTATGACAACAAAAATTTGCTATTCATTTCTTTTCTGAAAAGTATAATAACAGAATTAAGCACTGAACTAATCTTAGTCTTTTTAAATACCATGGTTTTAAATGTATTTTTCTTCTGGGTGGGTAGTAAACATCCCAAATATTCGTCAAACAGATAATTGGATTCCAAGATAGTGCGGTAAAATTTATTTTTATGAAAATAGCTGACTTATAGCAATTCCAAATTGGAGGATTCTGCCTGCAAAATTGTAGGTGGTATCTGTGGAGGGCCAAATTTTGCCGTTTGCTGAAAACATTTGTGCAGGTCACCTCATGGTTCAACTGGGCAGAGAAAAAGTGCAAGCCACTGGGAGTAAGAGGATCTTGAAGACCAGGAAAATTACTGTCCCAAACATATTGAGTGATTTTCTAATAAAAAGCTCCCCACATGTCAACATTTCAGTGAGGGACCACGCTTGTTTTATGCTGAGATGAGCACTTGTTTGCTAAATGCCACTTGATTGCTAAATGCTGTGGACAAATTAGTAGGGTGCTTGAGAGAAGAAAATAATTAGGATGCCCATTGATGTGTTCTTGGAGGGCTTAAAGTGAAGCATGCAAGTCCTTATAATCACAGCACACTTCTCTGCACTCATTTTCTGCTTTGGCATCTTCTTGTATCCCCATGTTGTACACAATCATCTACACTTTCAGTTCATTCTTTTGAGGGATCCAGCTTTTCCTTTTACATCTCGAATTTCCACATAAGTTAAGAGAACATAGCAATTGTCAGGATTAAGACATGACAATTTTCCTGCTTTTTATGCAGATGACAAATACCCACTAGCGTAGCTCTGTGTGGTCCTTTCACTGGATGTTGGGACGGAGCCCTGTGGGATTCCCTTAATTTGGAGGTGAGATACTGACTAAGAGAGATTAAATCTTCTGGAAGATTTTGGTTGCTAAGTTATTTTAAGTATAAAAGTTCCTTCTCCTTTTCCAGTAGGAAAAGTGCATAATGGCTAATTAGGCCCTTAGGGATCAATTTTCAAAACAGTGTGCAGGAAGTGTGAGCACAAACCTTATTTGTTAATGGGCTTTTTGAACATACCTCCTGTGATTTTTCAAAATTTAGAATGACAAAACAGCAACCTCATTGGAGAAGGAGGTTTAAACATATAGTATATGATGACTTTTTCTTGGGGGCATTAGAGAGATGACACACATTAAGACCACAGAGTGTTTTTGTGGTCATCATGCTTTATTTCCTCAAACCTGTAAACATAATGAAATAATAAAATTATCTCTGCAGGCCCGTCAGAAGAAATCAATCCCACAGTTCTTACCTACCTCCTCTTTACTTAAAGGAGGAAAAGCAACAAAAGACTAGGCCCTAGTTTTGGTAAGGAAAAAATGATTAAAAAATAAAATAAACATTATTAAACCTTTAATTGTAAAGATTATGCAAGATATTTAGAATGAAATAACAGAGAGCATATAGAAAGACTGCATAGTAATATTGGATCTAATTCTCTATTTAAACTGTTGGGAAAAGGTACCTTTTCATTGCACAGGAAAATGTAATAACTTCATGTTATTTTTTCAATAATGTCAAAAAGAAGGGGAAAAATGTGGTTCATGAAATATGTGAATATTCTAGTTTGCTAATGGAATTGATTGTTATCATTTATAGTAATACTGAAGGTTATGACTACAAGAAAGGATTTAGAGGTAGGTGGGTGTGTTTGGAGACAGGGTGAAGCTGATTCAGGGGATATGCAGCTGTAAACTGAACACATTTACTTGTTCAGTTTGGGTAATTTGTTTGGGTGTGCTCTGGCAGCTCCCTGCTCTGGTGCCTCATTTCTGCCGGATTGCAGGAAGATCACCTCAGGTTTTTTTGCACTTCCACATTTCAGTAGGTTTTAAAAGTTAAAAGGAGGATCTGGATCCATGTGACTGGATACTGATAACACACATATGCATTGAGGAGTAGACACATCAAAACCTGTGTGTGGAAAATAAATATTGCATATGCAGTCTATATCTTTATTAACAAAACACTATCTACCTATATCTGTTCTGAAAAATATGTGAATCAAGAAGGTAAAAAGAAGAAAGTAAAAAATGACATTTAAAATACTTAAGATTGCATTGTGTCCAAAAGACAGTCCATGCACTAAAGCTCTTATGATTTAAACAGGAAATGGGAAGAGTGTGACTTCCTGTGTCGATTTTGCTCACAAAAATCAAACAGCAAATAGAAATGGAGCTTGGACTTCAGGTTTGCCTTTAATTTCAGTGGAATCAGGATTCTGCCCTAAATTATTTTTTCATGCATGCAAAAGAAAATTGTAGCAGAAAATAAATGTTAAGTTTGCCAAACACCAAGCTGATGTCTTACCAGCATAAGTTCTTCATTCAGTTTTAGACAGCTTTTGCTGATTATAAGACAACCTAAAGAAATCAGCTCCTTCTGTGTTTTTCCAACTCCAGACATATAATTGTGAAATTCATAAATAATGAACAACCACAAAATTCCAACCCACACTTGTTCATAAAAGCTTTTGATTTCAAACACTTGAAGCTTCTCTAAATTATGACAATTTCTGTCCTGAGCAGAAAAGGATTTGTTAAATATTTCGTTGCTCGAGTGGCATATTATCTAGAAAACATGAGATTTTCCAGAGAAAATAAAAGATACTGAAAAATATGTGAGCATAGATAATCACTATAAATTTGTGGTTTTATTTCCTAATGTTACTGGACAGTAGCCCAAAGTGGCAAGTTTTATTACACTAGATATTGTTTTGACTTAAGTGCAGTTTTTTTATTTCAGTGCACATTTAATGGAATAGTACCAGAGTGTGAGAATATTTATATTGTGGTACATGATTGATAAGCTCAGAATGTGTATTTGTTGCAATTACATTGTTTTATTACTGAATTTTGAAATTCTGCCTTTCAGAATGAAATTTTAAATGTTTTGTTATAGATGTTTACATTTGGTATAACAGATTACAAAAGTGAAAGGATAATTAACACTAACTAAAAATTATGTGATTAAGTGCTTAATTTTAAATCTTTTGCTTTCAGAGACAAATTTGTACCTCACAAAGCCCCTATATTTCCAAGAAAGGCTAGTTAGGGTGTCAGTTATGATATTGACACACTCAAATCATCCTGTAAGTCAGTACTCCAGTTTAAGTGAGTTTCTAATATAAGGAATGATTATTGAAACTTTAAAATCACCTGGCATCTGAGTGAATAAATGTATTTTTAGCTATGTGTTTCTGTACTTCAATAAATTTCATATACAATCTTCTAACTAATCTTTTTTTTTTTTACCTCTTTTCTGCTTTCACCCCTTGACTGCCAGGACTGAAAGACAATCCCCTCTCTTAGGTACTGTGTGCACAGACTGTATTTTTTGGTCTGTATCCGTCCACTCCACCAAAGGTCTTTCCAAGATAATCATTATATTCTTTTCTAAGTATTACAAGCACAACTTGTGCTCTCCTCCCTTGAGTCAGCACTACTTTATTTCTAAACTTCTGAAAGCTGGCTGCCAAATGAACCACCTTACTGAGACCTTCCACCAGTGAGAGTTTTTTGCCCTGCTGCAGCTCCCCTGTGCACATTCCAGTTCTCTAACACTTCTCTCTGGCCAGTTTGTCTGCTTCTATCTTGCCTAAGGTATCCACATTGCCTTTACTACCTTTCCCACAGTTTTTTGAAGTTTTTTCTACCTGACCCCATATGCCAGAAGGACCCTTCAACAAAACCCTTTTCCCACCACCTCACCACCTGCCAGAGCTGAGCTGGATTTTGTACTGTGCTTGTTAAGGATTAATTGATTGGCATTAATTCAGTATAACCAGGTTTTTAAAGACTTTTGCTAGCCTTGAAGGATTCCTCACATGATCTATGTATTCTAAAGAGTTCATCATTTCCTGAAGTGACAATCAAGCTTCCTGTATCTCTTTGAAGCACTCTTTACAGTGATGCTTCAAGTTCCTACTTTGTCTTACAAACACAAGTGCCTTAGGAAATGCTGATAAGTGCACTCAGACACTTGCCTAAAGGCACCAGTGTGTAAATGCTGTGACCCTCTGTGACAAGAGCAGCTGCAGGGAGGGGCTTCCTGGGCTCTTCATACCTCTGAAACCTCTCTATCTGTCAAAAGAATAATAAAATGAGCATTAGGATGTAACAAATGCTAGCTGGAGCCATGAATTTTGACAGGATGAACAGCTGAAAATCTGGTTCGAATTTATCCTCCTAAATAAGGTTTGTTTATTAGAGGCACATTGTAAGTTTGGCCTGATGGTTATGTCTTGGGAGTTTGGGACAAATGGGACCCAGAGGCATTAATTTGTAATGTATTGTAGTGAATGTGGCACCTTGGTGCTAAAGTGTATTGATTATTTTCCTTTCTAGGAAAACATCTTTGATCAATTAATTACCTTGTTTAGATATTACTCCATAAACTACAATAATATTTGAATGAAACCTGGTAATTATCATAGATGAAAACTGCTTTTTTTTCTCATGACCTTAGATACCCAATTTCTAGAAATAGTACTAGTGCATTTCTCCCATTAGAGGCTTCTATAATAAATAAAACCAACAATAAATTCAAGAAAATATGAATAAAAAGAAGTGAAAATTAGATGAAAAGCTTTCCTGTGTCAGTGCCTCAAGATTATTGGGCAACTGATTGTGGATCCTGAATCTCAATCTTCATTTTCCAATTACATTTACCAGAAATAAAATTTTTACCTAGTTGATAAACCACAGAGTGTATTTGGATGTAAAATTTAGGTTTTGTATCTTTTGAAGTGGGGGTAATTTTGAGACTTGACTGCAAAAGCTGCTGGATCCTTCAGAATTTTTTTAATTATTCTTATGCCACTAGTGTATTTTTCTCTCAGTATATCTGTTAATGATTATATTTGACACTGAAATACTGTGTGGTTCTTAAAGCATATTTCACTTTCAGAGAACAGTATATATAAAGAAAAGGAAGAGTGGAGTAGAGATTAGCATCTGATCTTTCAGGGAAATAAATTTCTAAAAATATCCCCCTCTAATTTTCTTTTAAAGCAGCCTCAAGGAAGAAAATGTACATTGCATTTGTCATATCACAAACTGTCTAAAGGCACAGTTTGCACCCAAGCTGTGCAAAATGTGAGGTGGATCACCTGAGTCACTGCTCTTCTGAAGTTTAAACTCTGTCTCTTAAGATAACATGAGGATTAAATTACAAGAAATAATTAATGCACAAAATTTGTTAGCATTTCTTTATGTAAAATCCTATAAATATGTTACTGTGTACACGGTAGGTTCGCTTTTACTGGATGTTTTTAAAGCAGCAGTTAAAAAACTTACCATCTTGAAGAATTGTTTTTTTAAAAGTAGTGAGTGCAGCTGAAATTTGGGTCATTAGGGTTTATTTTGGTATTGATTCTGCTCTTTCATATGTCAGCTTCTGTCAGCATAACCCAAGGCATAGAGCTCTCGTAGCACCAACATCAGAGGAACGACTTGAAGAAAGTTGTCTTCACAAAAGATGCTGTCTCATTCTCCAGCTATTTCATTTGGAGCTGCAAAGTCTGGATTATTTTTGCCTCCTTGGAGGTAACCTTGAGGGAAATACAGCTAGAGCAGAAAGGTGTTTTTCAGAGGAAGAAGTTCCATCTTCATTTGTGTAGTCTTTAAGTAAAGGTGAAAGTGACGTGGGGCTGCATGACTTGGGCTAAACATGCACAGATCAACACTGAAGTCTTTCTGGTTCAGGTTAAAAGCAAGATTTGGTATACAAGGATTCGTCCATTTTCCAAAAGTTCATCTCCAAGATGGCAATTTTTTCTTGATGCAGTAGAGTAGCTGCCATATTGGTTGCCAGAGGGGTGGGAAGTTTAATAGACATTTAAAATTTTAGATTGCTCTGGCTCCATGTAGAAGTTTGAGCTGTAAAATAGTGAAATGGCAAAAATGGCATAAAGTCCTGATGTCTCCACCTGGAAGGATGCAGATAATTGAGTTGGACTGAGTTGCTGGAAGCTTATCATCTCAGTGCACTTTACAGCAAAATTAATATGCAGCCAGAAATCCTTGCATCCTAACAAAACTGTGCACTTTTATAACACAATGAATCTAAGCATTTCCAAGGAAGCTTTCAAGCAGGATGTAACTTTTATGTAAGAAAGATGTTCCGAGGGCTGGAATGTCATACAGCACTTTCCAGGCACACACACATATATAGACATCTATTCAAAGATTAAAAGTGTGCAAATTAATATAAATTTTAAGCTGGTGTAAAGGATTTCAGTGAATCTGTGACTGAATGAAAGCTCTTGGTATAGGGACAAGAGAAGGTTCTCACCCCACAGGCAGATCGTGGAGCACCATGGCATTACAGGTGCAAAGTGGGTGCTTCACAACTGGCCACTGATCCCAAAAGATAAGAGAGAGAAACATACTCCATAAAGTTATGGAGTTCTAGTCTTGCTTAACCTGATAGGATTTTTATTTGTAAGAATTCATTTAGGACATAGGAAAGATAAAGTTATTAGCTGGTCTTGGATTTAGTTTTGGAAAAGTCATTTAAAACAAACGTTCTGACTACTTTGGGATAAAATGAGCATAAGACCAGCTTCAGATCTTGAAACCAGCTGCCTTCTGCAGAAACTACTCCTTGGATTAATACGAGTAGCTGAAAATATTTTTTGCTGTGTTTTTGTGTAGGATAAATTAAAATATTCTTGTAAGAATATTGTAGTTGTTGCTGTACTGGGGTGATGAATCTGTGGCTAAAGGCTTGGAGAACACAGTCAGAGAAGTCTGTCTTTTCTCACATTTGCAAGAGGAAGGCATTGTCAAACGCCTTCAGACTGCGTAGGGGATAAAAGGCACTGACGGTTTGGAGTTGTGTCATGCTCAGTAAACACCCACATGATGGTTTGTATGAGAGATATCCTACACAGAGCTCTGGAAACCTTGAGAAGATTTTAGCAGCTCCTCCAGCTCTGTGTGTGACTAAATCAAAAGCAAGGAACCTGTCTCAAGTTGTATCTACACAGCAGTGACTGCAATACAGACAGGAGCTACCTGAGCCACCTTTAAATTGTGTTCACTCTTAGAAGAAGCAGTTTAGGACAGAGCAGCATGAAACTTTACATGTCTTTACAGAGATACATCCTTGCTACTCCATTAACAACAGCAGTATTTTTAAAAATAATATCAAATTAATTCATGTAGTTCAGATGTCTTTCATTACACCCGGCATAACCAAGTGCTCAGTATTTTTGAAAAAATGAAACCTCACCAGAGATAAGGACATTCCCATCAGCCCCTAAGGGAGGGTTTGGAAGAAACAGGGTGACTTCCAGACACATGATGAAAAGCTCCCTTGATTTCAGTGGGCCTGCTCTAAAATCTTCTGGCTTAAACCAGGTCAGATTCCAACCCTTTTCTCAGGTATGTATTCAACAGAAAAACAGAGGCAAAAAAAAATTCACAGCAGTGATTGAAGGTGGGATGTTTGTAATTGAGGAAAAAGCATATCTGAGAAAGCTACATAAAAGGAAATTGTTTTCATAGTGCCCATATTTGAAAAGTCATTCCTAAAAATTTAATATCTTGCAGTATTTTTACTAAGGTTTGCCATGTAGGAAAAATCCTCTCTGAGGAACTCCACATGACTTTGCAATCCACATCATCATATCATTTCCTTTTCAATCTATTTACTGATGCATTCATCAAATATTTAGGTGCTGAGATTTTGTGCAGCCTAGATAACTCTGTGAGAAAACTGTTTATATGCAGCATAAGGCATGTGTAGGAAAGGATATGAGGAAAAAGCACGAACCTCTGTGTTTCAGCAACAACAAAAATCTTCTAAACTAGTTATGAAACTCTTGTGGCTTGAAAAAATGTAGTAGAGAGAAAGCAATGTCACATAGTGGATTTGCACTTGATATTCAGCTTACAGTGCCACATCATCCTTTGGTTTTTCCATAAAAGAAAAATGTAGCCACGATTAAGTATATGCATGGTATCAGCATTAGTTTAAGAGAAAGTTAAGTTGTTCTGGATCAGGAAATTAGAATATAATGAACTCAATGTGATTTCACTGAGGTAAAAGAAATTTAAACTTGATAACTATTTGAAAGAAGAATAGGTAATATGTTAGCATTCTGTTTCCCTGGAGGTAAAAGAGCCTTGACAGGACAGTTTCTCTCATTAAAAGCTGACATGACTTTGTTCTGTATTATTTGCTGGCTTCACTAGAGAATTTGCAGTTATCTGACACACATGTTCTTCATATTCCTAATGGATGAAAAGTCTAATTAAATATATACATACACTATTCAATCTCTCCATGGCTCTGTTGGAGTGGAAGTTTACTAAGCTGTTTTAAAACCAGATTCAAACCAGAACTGTTGAACATAGGACCTTATAATTCAAGCTACCTATTTGTAAAGGAAAATACTGCATCAGTTTGGAAAAGGGAACACTGGGCCAGACCTGAACACACTATAATTCCACCAAGTCCCTTTTTCATTTTTTATTTCAAGTTCTAAATTATTTCATGAAGGTGTTGCAAATTAGATGTTATCTACACTTGGAAGTTAAATACATTTCTAGGTATTTAATTTGTTTTTACTCGTCTTTTCAATGAAATAAGACCTATATTGACCTTAAAAACTGAGGTAGTAAAATATGGAGTGGATTTGAACAGAGACATGTGAACAGCTATTACTGTGCCTACAATTAATTAATTTGGAATGCTGACCAGTAAGATGCATGTTGGAATCTAAAATTGACTATCAGAGCATTTGATTTTAGGTCATCTCTATGCACAAAACTCTTTCAGCCTTAAAGTATTAAAGTGTTAAAAGTCAATATTAGAGTAAATATAAAGTCCAGTAATTTTCTTACTAATTTATATTTCTGTACTCCCATAGACGACCTTTCCATGACTCAAGGCAATTTCTTGGGAGGATGCTGTCTGAAATACACAACATGAAAAATGCTTCCTAGATGATTACCTACTCTAAAGAGATGAATAAACAAGCAAGGAAGAAAAAAATTCCAAGCATTTTGACAGAAGATTTGAGGAATACTTGGAGACAAGATATAATTAGAAGGGTTTGACCTTCCGCAAATTGTGAATACTTTCCAAGTATGTAACTTTTATGAAGTCTTATAATGTCAGATTTATTTAGGATTTTCCACTTTTATTAATCATCTATCAAAGCCCCAAGGGCATGCTAGAGGAGCTAGTTTGGTTGCTGAGTTATGGCCTTGCAGGCTTCTCCAGGGGCTGCTCATTGAACCTTTTTCTCTGTGTCCCCACACTCCCTGCCCTTGCTGTCTCCCTGGCATGGGATTTCCAAGGAAATGCACCAAGCTGGGGAAAACAGATACAGGCATTTGTTAGGCACTGCCAAATCTGACTGTTTCCATGAGCTGTCTTCAAATATAGATGCAGCACAGGGTGAATTTGGCCTCTAGGGCTTTACGTTGAAAGCCTGAACTGAACATAGACTGATATTTTAATTCCACAAATACACAATACAAGGAGCACTGCATATTTGCAGTTTATATAATTATATAACCAAGTCTCTGAGAAAGAGCTATAATCTTCCGAAACATTAATACTTATAAGGAGCTCTAAGTTACCATAGAATTTGGAAGAGGCAGACAATCCCAGAAGCTGTAGGGAACAAAAACATCTATTTTCTAAAGGTTGTTCAAGAATTGGATTTATTTTTCATTTCTCCTCTCCATTTACCTGCCTCTTCTCTTCTGTGTTAATGTTTTTTAACACTTCTGGGGAAAACTGACTTTGAAGCACTAACTTCTGACCTTCTTGCACTTTCCTTTTCCTCATCTCTCCTGTTTTCATTATTTTTCCTCAGTTCTGCCTTAATTATCACAACATTTTACTATCTGGGTGTACTTGTGTTAGCAGTGCTTATGACAGTGTGTTCTTTGGAGCATCCTTAAGGAATAGCTCAAGTGCTTTTCTCTGGTGATGGCTGAAGGTTCAGTCCAGTTCATGGAAGTAATTGGTTCTTTTTCTCATTAGTGTCAGTGTTTACTAGGTGAGACTTCAGTCTACTGGAGTAATTTGTCTCCCAGCAGATGATGTAGAACATCAATTCAGGGAGAAAAGAACACAGGAAGGAAAATGGATTTGCTCTTTATGATTTTTGAATTCTTTTCAGTGCTTTCTTAAATGTGGCAGAAAGCCGAACTGGATCTTGTGCTCTCTCTGAGGAATCTCGAGGATTCACAAGATCACATTGAATTTTATAATATGAAAATTCCCCTGTTAGGGGAGATGCACTACATCCTTTAGGGAAGGCAGAAGGAAAATATATTATCCAGAAATGTACATTTTAGGTCATGCTTAGACCTAATCCATAACAGAACTAATATTTTTGTATACTTTGCTTAAAATGAATTGGTTGTGTGGGTGTTGTTGATTGACTTTTGTCTTTGTTTGGTTTTTTTTGTTTTTGTTTTTGTTTTTTAGTCCACGGTGCCCTTATATATAAATTTCCTATAAAAGAATTATTCAGAAATTTCTAAGTAATTTACTAATCAACAGCTTGGTACTGTGTGAACATTCCCCTAAACTTATGTAAGACATAAAACCTATTTTATTGTAGGTTGAAAGAAACCAACTTTTCTGTTTAAGATTAATATTTTCAGAAATACCATTTTGGGTATGGTTTCCAGACTGTCTTGACAAACAAACAAAAGATTCTAACAAAAGACACGTTTGCAATTAATACTGAATACAATATTTGCAAGACCACTGTACTTTGAAAGTTAATTTGTAATCCTTTTGATTGTTGAGCATGTTGCCTCCCAAGGGCAGAAAGAAAGCCAACTGCATTTGGCCACATTTATCCAGGCAAATCCTTCCTGTCAAGAGAAACATTAGTCTATATGGACTCATGCACTCCAAATTATAATTTAAAATTTGTTCATTAATGAATTCGCTATTTTCATGGTACCCGCTACATTTACTTGTTTTTCCTTTATTATCAGAATTTTAGACCTTACATATGGACTTCAAGATAAGTGAAGATTTTGTGAAGTAGCACATAGGTCAAACTGGTATTTAATCCATGGTCATGTTTCCACTGGGGCTCTGATGTCAAACTTCAAACAAGTCCAAATAAGAGAATCAATTAAAGGAAGGTAGAACAAAATAATTTAGAAGCTAATCTCTCATTTTTTAATATTTTTTAAAAATAAAAATTACCCTTTTGATGTCTTTCTAAACTAGGTCTCAGAGGCCTCTAATAGAAGAAGAAACATGTTCTCCTCATTAACATTAATTAAGCATGAGTTATTTAAAAAAATAGCAAGCATCAGTTATTCAAAAAAAAAAGCTTGATAATAATACCTGGCAATTGACTCTACTGGTGCAAAATCTTTCATTTATGGAGTTTCAGTGCAGCAGATTCATATTCTGTGGTCAGGATATTCCCTCAGCATCCTTACAGAGATTTCTAGAGGAATAACATAAATTATTTTCTTAGAGTCATCTTATATCTCACTTTTTTTTCAGTAAGAAACGACAGAGCTACGTCCTGAAGGATGCTCAAGTCCCTACTGGTTTCATTAGATACTGAGGGAGCCACACTGCTAGCAAGATGGAATACATATATACCTTCCAACTGTGGGGTTCCTATCTTCCACGGCGCTGAATGTCACCCATAAAGTGGAAAAAAAACAAAAAACCAAACTGGATCACAAAGTGCATTTCCAGGAGATTCCTAGGCTGTGGCATGGAACAAAATGAATTACCAAGGAGTTTGTACTGAGTATGTGATCTCTTAGATTTGGAAGGACAAGGAACATGATGAACTGTAACAGTGTCATCTGCCACCAATTGGTGCTGTTGCAATGTCACTGTACCCTGGCACAGCACAGCACAAGGGTTGGAGAATTCCTGCCTTTTT
>VZTZ01022829.1:0-33465 GCA_013400955.1 Drymodes brunneopygia | reverse complement strand
TTTTTTGTCTTGTGGCATATCTGTCATGGGTAGAATGGTCAATCCAGCTTCACCCTGTGCCTGACAGCCTTGATGCTGCTGCATCGTTTGTGTGCCTGCTCTGATCTCCAAGGTTCTGCCTGGTAATATCTCATGATGGGCCAGAGCCCTTGCATAGGGAAAGGGATTTTCTACACAACTGTATTTTAACTTGTCCCTCCTTATAAAATTGTGCACGTCTTTACAGCCTGAAGGCAACTGCAGACCTGATTCAGCTCTCAGAGCCAGGAAAGTCCTTGTTGTGACTTTAGCAGGAGTTGAGGAAGCATCTACAGATGATGATAAATGCATTGCATAATAACAGGATCAGCTACTCTGAGTTGCCTTCCTTGGCACACAAACTGCTGGTGCCCAGGTTGTGCCCTTCACAGCAGGGAAATGGGCAATGGGAGGCACCCAGGATCTGGGCTTTGGGAGCACAGCAAAAAAGATATTGGGAACAACTTGTTAGAGTACCCACCACTTATAGGGTTCTTTGGCTGTGAAGTGGCAATTTCAGTCATTTCGAAATTTGCACATAAATGCACCTGTCTGTTAGAGGTAGCATTTGAAATGTGGAAAAGAAATATCATTTCTAAAAATGCAGAAATGTAGGGGGGGAAAAAATATCTATTTCCAGAAATGTTTTCAGCATAATAGGCCTATTGGAATCTTTCAACCATAACATGTTATCCATTTAATAATCATGTCTGGTTATACCAACTTCCTGTATAATAGTGACTGTGATTTTCAAACTATTAAAATGATGCATTTTATAAGTTTTTAGCTCACTGATTTTAAATTAAGTATATTCATATTGAAGAGTTTTTGAATATCTGTCACTAAGGAAGTCATCAAAATAGATTGCCAGGTAAATTAAAGCAGCAGTAAAACATCTCACCAAGGAGATATTTCTCTTTTATGAGTGGCTGCTTTTGAAGTATGTTGAGGAGAGGTAAGTGTGAGAGTGTCTTGTCTTATGTGTTCTTTAAATTAGAATATATTTGGAGTCAGCTGTCCAAGTGTTCTGCTGAGGCAGAGATGATGGCCATGCACAAAGACTTCGGGGCAGTCTCTGGCTGAGATAGATGAGGAACTTCATTTCACCTCATTTACTTTGTTCAGTCAATAAAAAAACACTGCATATCTACACATCTTACACGTATTGTTTGCTCTCATAAATAAAGAAGGGATGTATACTTGTAAAAAAAATATATATATGCACAGGCATATTCATATATAAACAAGGTGTGTGGGTGCCTATAGAAAGGGACACCCTTTGTGTGTACATATGCTTTCTGTACATTTTGAGCACTATTTCTTTAAAGTGCAGGTTATGCATAGTTAAACATATGAAAATCTAAACATAATAAACTGCCTTCATATATTATTCACAATTTGTGATATGAAAAATGCTGTCTTTCTACATTGCTGCGAAACACTTTTGACATAAATAACTAGAAACTGAAATGAAAAAAAAAATAAAAATCCTAAGTTTAAATTCTGCATACCTGTATGATTTTTCTAGGGGATGAGAGAACAAGGTATACAAAAAGATTTTTATGGAACTTAGTGTTTTTTCTAAAGAGTGGAAATATTTTAAATTAGAACCAGTCTTTCAATGATGATGAGTTGTTTGATTGTTATGCCGTGCTTCTTACCAAAGAACTTTTCTGCAGCAAAAGGTTAATTAGTTGGGAAATGAAATACAGAAAACTATCATGAATGAGACAGTATTAAGTCTTCCTTTTTCTGCCTGTCTCCCAGGCTTTTTCTAGAATATATACCCAAAGAGGGTAAAGGTGCCTGTGTAATTGGACATTCCTTAGTGAACTGCTCTGTCTTGATTCATACACAAAGAGGGAAAAAAATGAATTTCATTTCCCTGTAAACCATTATAGGCTTTAATAGTCTTTAGTTTGGGTTTTGTTGGGATTTTTGTAAGAGAACAGTCCAATTGCTCTCTTGGTAAACTTTAGAAAAGTTGTTTGGTAGGAAAGTGTGGGTACAAATTGTAGACTTTTCTGCCTGCTCCTCAGGAGGTATTGCTGAGAAGGTCCTTTCTCACTGCACAAACTCCATCACAGGAAATGATCAGAGGGAAGCAGGTAATACATATGCCTCTAACCTGGGACAAATCTGTGTTAAATGTAAGGAAAATGATAAAAATATTAAATCACTTACGGCCTCAAAGCACTTATATAACAGAAAAAAATTAGTTTAAAGAGCACAGAGCTAATACCTGACCAAATTTGTCTCTGCAGTTCTGTGTCTTATGTAAGGATTTGTAGAAATACAAACATATAAAACAAACAAACTTGTGCACACACACCCCCCATGCATTTGATTTTGTCTGAAAATCTCTCACCTTCAACTGTACTTAAGCAAGTCTTTTCAATTCTTTCCAAATTTCTAAACTTTTTGCCCTCTGTCAGCTGTATTTGTCATCTGTAAGATGTTAAACAAGAAGAAACTGAACTTTAGGTGACTATTAGGCAGTTTTGCACACTCTAACTGTTAAATGTGTGTTTTTAATACTCCGAAATCATTCATTTCAAGTGTTATTTTCATCCAGCAGAGAAGCAGAAATAGGACTGCATTTAATCACAATTCAGCTTGAATTTTGAATATTAAATGCTCATAATTAAAACTTCTAAACAATTTATAGAGCTAGTACTAATTACAGGAATTAATTTGTAAATTTCTTTAATTAAAAATAATTTTGGCAAATTATAACTTGCTTCTGAGAAGTTTAAGAATAGAATTTGAAGCAAGGTTTTGTACAACTTTGTTCAACGCCTCATACCCTCCAGATTCTTTGGGGTATACATGACAGCTAAATTTTAATTGTAGTAGGATAATTTTTAGTTCAACACATGTCTATTTTCTGCTGTCATATATATTTAAATTTAGGGGGAGATGGGCAGGACTACTAAGACATGTCTTATCATCATCTCTTTCTGATGTGTTTGAAGCAAAGCAGTCTAATAACAGCCTTGGAAAAGAGTTTTTACTTTGCATGCTTGCTAGGCAGTAATATATACTGAAGGAAATGTTCAAACCCATGGCATTCATGTGGTATATCTTGGACTAGTCATGCCACACGACATTCCTGTTAGGAAGGAAATATAACCCCTAATTTGACATTATTTCTTTCTATTTTGCAAGAAAAGACCTTTAAGTCTGGAACATAATGAACTTGCAAAATTAGCCCAAACTCGTTCAAACTCTCTGCAGTGTAATTCTGATATGTATGTGTACAGGAAAGCAGGAAATATTCTGGAGCTTGTTATCAAGTGAGACAAGGTTAAATAGTGACTAGAATAGCTTTAGCATTTATTTTACTCCATTATATTTTACCACCTGTCCTTTTTACTTCCAGTGTAAAATTTCCCGGTTTTAATATGAGAAAGAAGTCACGGTTGCTTTTTACATTTGAAGTAGCTAATGAATGTATGTTTAATATAGAGGGTGGTTGTTCTCCTGTGGGTTTTGGTGTTCATTTTTGGTTTTGTGGTTGGTTGTTTTTTATTAAGTTGATACGCTATTTAGACCTACATTTTTGGAAAGGAACATTTGATTGATTTTTCAAAGGTTCAGCACCCAAAATGACAGCTGGATTTTGAAGGGTTCTATGTTTGTGCTGAGCAGCCTTCAGTATAGCAAGGATTTTCAAAGGTCTCAAAATACAGGGTCTCAATACTTTGAAAATAAACCTGTTACTTTGATGAGGTGTATACAGTACTGCTTGAACAAGTACTTGCTTGAAGGTGGAGTGTATAGAAACAACGTTGTCCATACAAAGGAAAAAACAGAATTGCTAATTAACATCCAGCTGAGAGGTAAATTTGAACATATTTATAACTCTTCAGGTATATACAAGACTATTTGAATTTCATGTTCTTCATTATTGCTTTGTAGTCCAGAATAATGTAATGTCATCTCATTTTTATTTTTTTTTACCTAACTGTATATGTAAGGAATGAGTTCTACTTGTCACTGGGATTCCCACACAAATTCAAATTCTCTCTCTGGTTTCTGTCTGTATTATGTATTCAGGAAATGCTCTATTTATAGATTGCAAAGGACTACTTATCATCAAATCTTAAAGACTAAAGTCTTTAAAATTCAAGCTAAATTTCAGATTTCAGCTAAAAGCAGGGATGCGAAATGCTTAAAGTGAGTTAATATTTCAGCATTCCTTTCTATGTTTTCTGCTTGGTATTTATATAGTACTCTGTTACTTCATGTTCTTCAAAGTTATAAATGAATGAAACTTTTTCCCCCCAAATTAAAATACAGTCCAGGTTGTTGATGGTCAACATTTCAAAACATTAGGATGGATAGGCACAGACCAAAATGCTGTATTACCACAAAAAATACTGTAAGAGAGAGACAAGCTTGTGAAAAATAGTGTGTGTGTTTTAATTTTGCTTTTCTTCTCTCTCTTTCCGCTCTGAAGAAAAGGGACTTCTTTTGGTCCAGACACTGAACCCCATGAATTCGTCTAAACCATTAGAACAGACTCTTCAAACTGAACAGAAAACCCCCAGTAAGAGAAGGGTAGAGAAGCTCAGCTGCAGAACAAAGTTTGGTAGTTCAGCGGACATTTTTGTATTTTCAATTATTGTGTCAACACAAAGAAACAACCTTAGCTGTCTAATGAAATGCATTATATCTTCATTCATGTTTTATTGCCTTAAGGAAGATCTACCCAGTCACCTGCTATCAATTAACAAAATACAGCCTTTAAGGAGAAGTTTAGAGTGTTTCATTTTCTGGTGACTCATTGGATTAGATAAGCATGGACATCCTATCTGTTGGAGCAGAGCCAGGCTGATGTTCCCAGCAGGGCTGTTGCACACACTCTTTGCTCCTTCAAGGTTCTTGGCTAATGAACACTTCTAAACCAGGGAAAACTCTTGTTCAATTGTTCAATTAAGAGACTTGTAACAATTAGGAGGTGGCTCCCTACCATCATCTTTAATTCAGTCTAAAAATTCAGCGAGATTTTGAGTCTTCAACTCTCATTCTACTTTGATTTGGTTTAATGGAACACATAAGACCCTGAATCTCATATGAGGAATGTATGGCCCAAGTAAATGTAAACACCATCACCGTTCCCTTGAAGGCTTTTTTCTTTGTCACAGTGGTCTGATATGAACTTACAGAGCTTCCCATATTTATTTTACATAGGAAAAGAAAACTTAATCCCTCACATATAATATTTGAGTAAATCCAGTTTTCTATTCATGCAAATTTGGGGTCCCAAATGCAGAATTTATTTTGAAAAAAGAATCATACTTTGTATTGTAATTTGAATTAATCAGTATTTCAAAATGTAAAGAAAGTAACTGTAGAATATTCAGTGTCTACATCAGTGAGTACACTTTCCTAGGCTAGCTAGTGTTAAATGCAGTATGTCTTTTTTAATAATACAATAATTTAGGTTGGGAAGGGTCTCAAGGTCATGTAATTGTCCAGCCTCCTGAATTACACACATCCAACTTCTTGTTTGGACTCAGAAGAACTCTTAGATTAAGGCTTGAGTTTATGGCTAACTGCAGCAATTGAACAGTTGTCCTCCATCCATGCTGGAACAGATTTTCTACACAAAATCCAAAAAAGGAGTGCTTTATCTCAATTTGGAACTTGCCCTATTCTAAAATCTGTTAAAAAACAATATTAAATCTAAACCAAGATATATATGTGGAAGCCTCATTTAGATATTTTCAAATAAAAGGGATTTACTTGAGACTCCTGAGGTCGTTAACTAGCTTACGTTGGATTTTGCAGCTAAGCTTTTCTGTTTTATTCCAGTTGGATTTCCCTCTTCTGGTACATTCTTAATAAATATTATATGTACTATTCAGCAATTCAGGTAAGTGACTTTCCTTGTAAAGAAAATAAATGAATAAAAACCAAACTGCAGTATTCAATCTTTCATAGGATGTCCTTTGCAAGCTGGGAGCAGCAAAGGTTCCATACACTTTCCTCACAGCCTGATCCACCAAGGACCTGTACCACAACAGACCTCAAAATTCAGTCTGAAGTAGAAAATTGCAGTCAAACTCCATTATGAAAATCTCCACACATTAAATTACTGCAGAAAAGTCAGAGTATGCAGCAGTTATGTCACTCATTTCCTGTCTGTTGACAATCATGTAGTGTAACCAGTAGAGAGATGCTGAACTGAGCCCGTGGAGTTGAGGCAGTAGATCCTAAGGTAGTGTTAATGCTTTGCTTATGCCTGATATTTGAGCAGCTCTGCTACTCCTCATCCATGAAAGGAGAGATCAGCTGCAGCCCTGGCACTGTCAGTTCATCCCATTGCTATGGATGACAACTGCAAATTACTAATACTTTTTTTTCTATTTCATCTCCTACACAGTTCCGTCCTCCAACTAGTCTGTTCTTCTTCAGTCAACCAAAAGATGGACCCAAAGGTCTCTTTGCAGCTTAGAGTCCCCTATGAGGTGTCACACGAGTTCTCACAAGGACAGGAAATGCCCTGAGAGCATTCCCATTCATGTTTTGGATGCTGCAGCATGTGTGACAGCAACTAGAAGCCCTCTGAAGCAGATCATGCAGTCAAAGCTACACACAATGATATCACCTATTCCTGTAGCTGTTTTAACCTCCTCCCCAGACTTCAGTACCTGGTCAGGAATATCTATGGCTGATGATTAATCCATTAAGTTAAAAACACTGCCAGTTTTAGGAAAATGCTCAAAAGAACTGTAGGTAAGGTTTGGAATATTTACCTCATAGTGAAAGGCTTCAGTAGTTTGTGCTTCGTGCAGAGAACGTTAAGGATTTGATCATGGATTATAGATATCCACCATGGAATAAAATATTGATCAGTGGAAGCTGCATAAACTGACAGAGTGAAAACACAGACACGTAGTTGAAAAACTGAAGTTTTAAAACAATCAAATTTGGGATAGTGTTCTGTTGTTTAAAATAAAGGTTCTATGCCACTGAAGCAACTTACCAAGGGAGCAATTAATCTGTTGTTTTACAATTAAAATCACATATTCATTGAAAAGACATGCTTTAGTTTTTCTGTAAGTTACTGAACTCTGTGTCATCATTACATGGAGAGAAGAACCATTAACTCTCAGAAAGAAGTTTTGAAAAAAGTCTGTGGCCTGCTTTCTGATTACTCCCGACTTTAAAATCTTTGTGGTGCCAGGCAGCGAAGAGTAACAGAATAAATGTTAAAAAATCTTTAAAAATGCATAAATCACATTCATTTTGCCTGGACAATGCTTTCTTTTGTCATAGAATCATAGATGGGCTCGGATCAGATGAGTCTAACTCAGAATATTCTGGGAATCTGAGTTCTTAAAGATCAGCTAATTCCAATCCCCCTGCCATGGACAGGGACACCTTTCCACCTTCCACTAGACCAGGTAGCTCAGAGCCCCATCCAGCCTGGCCTTGAACACCTCCATATGTCATGTGGCAGTGTCAGAATAATTTTTATTCAAAAGAATTTTGACCCATAGGCTTAGAATGGGAGAACAGATGAACCCTACCATGGGAATAAAATGCATCCACCAGCTCATTGTTTCTTTGCTATTTGGTAATAACTTTATACATGCTATTATTTATTTTGATTTCCTAAAATATATAGAGTATAATGAAATATTTGAATGCCACCCACAGCTTTAAAATGAAGTTCCAATTCTTATATTTTGTATTTATTCTGTATTTTGCTATTATAGGGTACTTATTTCATTATATTGAATTATCCTGGTGCTGCAATGAAAACCATTAATTTTTTAAAATCAGAATGAGTATAAACAAAAAGGAGAGACAAAAACATGTCATACCACTCAAATTGGATTGCTTTTTTGATAGACTTACAAAATTAGTAGATGAAGGTTATGCAGCAGATATATTTGCATTTTAGTGAAGTATGACCATGCCTTTGAAAATCTTACAAAAAGGATCCACATTCACTTGAATATGATTGCTATTACATGGAGGAAAAACTAGATGAAAGAAAATGAAAACTAGATGAAAGACAATGAATAAAGAGAACTTTAATGTGGGGTGAAGTGTAGATGGATACTCAAATCATATGCATTGAAATATGTTTTATTCAGTGCATTCTGCCCTGATCTGGAAGATGGAGTAAATAACATTAAAAAATTTTGCAAATCATGGTCTGCTGCAAAGCAAATTTTAATGAACATGGGCTGGATCAACAGGGAAGTCTATCTCTTCACTTTACTGTGATATCCTAAACAAAATCCAGTAAATATACTTTGGCCTGAACAAGTATTAGAAAATTTGCTTACTCAATCATTCTCTTTCAAAGGCTCAAATGATTCCATGTTTTATGTCTTGAAATAAGCAGGTCTAATATGTATTTTCCTTCCCTTTAGGAGAAACTGCCAGTATGGACATGATATTCCTTCCAGTAAGGACCTCGGGATGCTGTTGACAAACCCTTCTACATCCCTCCCTTTCCCAATGTCATTGAGCAAGACTGAAGCTTTTCCAAAGGAAAATGAGTTTGGCACCAAAAAAAAAAGGGTAAATATGAGGAAGTTTTGCATGGCAGTTTTATTATCAAAGAAAGGTTTTTTAATATTAATTAATTATTTGGGCCATTAGACTGTTAAAATGTTAATTGGAAGAACAGTAAATCATTATTGCCATGTATGTGGCATCTTTCGTCCAAAAAAGATTTTGAGTGGAGCTCTTTTTGCAATGTTTGGCAGTTATGAAAGGGAGTTTATCCATGCATATAAAAGAAAAAAGTCATGTAATATGTTTTACTTAACATTAGATATGCATGATGTCACTTATGAAAGAATGCTTAAAGCATTATATAACTGACTATAAGTTAGGTAAACTTATAAACTTAGAAACCCAATAGCTGAACAGATATAGAACTAATCATTTTATTTCTAAATCCATTCAGAAATACTTTTCTTTGTCAGCTTTAGCCTGGGAACTAGTATGATTTTAAAAGTATTGCCTCCATTCCTTGAAAAGGTCTTATCACCAAAAGAAGCCAACAAAACAAACAAAACAAATAATCTAACAATAAGAATTTGTTCTCTTTGTTGTTGGTTTTTTTGTCAATTTTTTGGGGATTTATGCTTTCAATCCTTTGAACTGTGAAGCTCTGCATGTGACAATATCATAAGAAATATAAAGACACTGAAAATAGATAATACAGATGTGCAGCTTGATTGTGGGATCTTATGCCATCCCTTCAATATATCAGTAAAAAAAAAACACAAACCATATTTTTTTATTATACTCATCATCATTATGATGAGTAACCCAGTGAGGATTACAGAAATTCTCTCAAAGTAAGATACTTCTCTGATTAAAAATGTTTGATAAACATATCTGATATTTTGGTTTTCCTTCTGATAGGTTCAAGAGATGTATTCAGTTCCAGGATTGTCTCAAGGTCAGGTTCACTGCTCTGATTCTCACTGAGTGTCTTATTCCCTAAGTTTTTCACAGAGAACTGTACTTCTCAGTATGATTACAAAACACAGGATCTACCTTTCTTAACTTTTTCTTTATCAAGAAATTCCCGAGGAAAGGCTGTGCTGGTTTTCCTACAAGGCTGAAGCCTGCATAGAAATTAATCACTCCATCTGAATAACTCGGCTTGAAATGCTGTCTATTTCCCAGACTCCACTTTTCCCCCTTGCTTGCTATTGCCTACATGCTCCAAGTGCTCCAAGGCATTCCGTTTTGTTTGTATGGTGATCACCAGATGGTTTTCTCCAGCTCAGAATTTTCAGCCCAGACTCACTAATGGCTGTGAGGCAGTAGGCTCACTCAGCTGTCTCAGGTTAAGTGGAACCCATTAATTTTGCCATCTAGCAGTGACTTGCATTTTCCATCTAAACATAGTTAAAAATTTACTTCCCATCTTTCTTTTTCCCTGCTACCCCTTAACATGAATTGCTGTTTTTATTGCAACATGCAGTTGTTTTAGAAACATGCATTTCCTCGGTGTTAGGCACTGTCACAGGAAAAGTCACTTTATAGCAAAATAAAAAGGATCACCTACCACCATATACTCCTTTCATCTCCACCCTATTTCTAAATTGTGGGGCTAATGGACCAACAAGATTTCTTATGTGTTTTTCTGCCCACAAGCTTTGTCTGCATAGGAAAAGAGAAATACATGCAAACTTTGTGTGACCTGTAGAATCTCTCTGACTGCAGTGACCTGGTGGGGCAGCACCTCCTACTGTTCTGCTAACGAGACCCACTGATTCTAAGCATCTCAAAGTCTCCACAAATAATGCACAGCAAGTGCAAGCAAATTTCTGTCTGTGAAATATACGGCAGAAGTTCACCAGCCACATCAGGTGCAACCCTGACGGAGCTTTCACTCTGTTAATGCTATGGCAAAATTAAAGAGCTGGGAGGGGCGGCGGGGAACACCTGCCATACACAGAGAGAAAATAATTGCAGCACTCTTCACTAAGGAATAATAGATCACCTTTTTACACTACTAATTTGCCTTGCTGCCTCCACTAACAGCCTCTGGATCCCACCTAATTGTACCCCTCTGTTCCTCTGCCAGAGCACATTGTCACGTCTGCTGCTCTGGCTGTCTTTTGCTCTCTTCTCATTGTGTTCGCTGACAAATGATGAGACACTGAAGTATGAAGAAATGCAAACTCCATTAGAGGAACTCTTCATATCACTCGAATTAGCCAATTGGCTGTGGAAACCTTTCATTCTAAATGTTGTTCCAATACTGAGGGAAAAAATGCCTTGTACAGAACAGGTCAAACTTCTTATTTATGACTAAGTTTTTTGTCTCCATTAGTTCTTATAAAAGGAAACACTGATTTTTTTTTTTTTTCTCATTCTGTTATTTCAAAACTCCTTTTTCAGGTGAGAAAAAAATGAGTTATAGCTATGAAATTTTTCAGGTACATAATTTTTGGTACATAATTTCCTTTCCAGATTTTAATTTACCAAGCACTCAGTCCTTTCATTGCTTGGACTCTCAGACATGAACTTTGAGAAACTAAAATTCTGTGTTTGGATAAAGTTCTCAGTTTGCAAAGGCCACCCAATTATATTTCTTAGTACATGAACTTGTCCTCTGCAGCCTGGATATCTGGAAATCAGCAAAACCTGGGCATAGCATTTACTCTGGTATTTCCAGCAGATCATTAATGGAGAGATTTCCCATTGTTTTTCTGACACTATGGAAGAAATATCCATAGAATAGAAAATTTTTATATAGACACAACAGGAAAAGTATTTCTCTTCCACTTCTACTTTTTGGATGATTTGTGCATATCCTATGTATGATGCCTTTTAGTATTAATAACTGATCTGTTCATCATGCTATCAGCACACTCAGCAAACAGTTCTTTGTTTGCTTCTTGTCTTCCAACACAGTCTGTATTTCAGCATATTAGCAGATCCAAGCCATAGGAGATTAGAAACATTCACACAGGATTTTCTCAGATCTATGTTTTGTGCTCTCTACTTATGAGGTATCTGAATCAAGGTTATCACACATTTTTATACAACTTGATCCACTGAGTAGGGATAGAATAAATATTCCCTGCACAAAATATTCTCTACTCTGAAATAAGAATTTGCATATAATTCAGGAAGCCTAGAATGTAGCTTATTTTCCATTGGTATGCCCACAAATATTTATGTTGATTTTCTGTCTAAAAGATTTCTGTATGCTTGTTGTGAATTGCCTATCATTTATTTGTCATCAATATAATGTTTTAGGAATTGATTTCCAGTTTCTTAGCTGAAGCTGGATGGTAATTTGGAGTTAGAGTGTAGCACAAGGGAAGTACTTTTATGCTGAAATGAGCATGGACAAAAACCAATATGATAAAAATAGAGTGGCAAAATTCTTTTATAATTTTTCATACTACCAGGAAAACTGTCTAATTTGGCGACGTTCAGCTATTTTATTAAAAGCCTGAAAGTTAAGGCTCAGAGTGCTGTGTATTCAAGGACTGTAGAGTGGAATGCTTTCTGTGCCCCAGACACACAGAATTCCAGAGCCATTCCAGGGCACAGCTGAGTCCTGCAGTCACTACACTGCAGTCACCACAGTGGTGTTCCAGGGAAAGCCCCAAAGTGTGAGGAAGGACAAAGTGCTTTCCATCAGAGGGGAAAGAGTGAGAAACAGCTCTGTGAGCTCGTGCTGAGAGAATGAGCAGGGGCAGGAGGTGCTGCAGATGTCTGAGCTGGGATTCTCCTGCAGCCTTTGAACACCTGATGCCAGAGCAATGATTCCCTGTAACCACTGGACAGTAGATAAGAGGCCATGGAGGACCCCATGCTGGAGCAAATGGATAATCCCTGGAGGAAGCTGCAACCTATGGAGGACTCCATGAAGGAGCAAGCTCCTGGCAGAAGGGGAGCCCACACAGGAGCTGGTTTTCTGGCAGAAACTGCAGCCTGTGGAGGAGTCATGCGGGAGGTGTCTGAACCTGATGGACTTTATCCCTTGGAGAGAATTCCAGTTCTGGAAGAGCTGCAGCCTGTGGGAAGGACTCATGTTGGAGCAGTTGGTGAAGGTCTGGTTCCCCTGGGAGGGATCCCATGCTGGAGCATGGGAATTATGTGAGGAAAAAGGAGCAGCAGAGTCAAATTGTTATGAACTGACCACAACTCCACTGTTCCATCTCCCTGCACCGCTCAGGGAGAGGAGGAGGAGGAGGAGGAGGAGGAGGAGGCAGAAGATTCCACAAAGGAATGAAGCTGAGCCAAGGAAGAAGGAAGGGGCAACGGTAAGGTGATGTGGGTTTGTGTTTGTTTCTCACAATCCTACTCCATTTGTAATCCCACACGTGATACATTAAATTAAGTTTCCCCAAATGAAGTATGTTTTGCTCATGGTGATAACTCATAGCAGTCTCCCTGTTCTAACCTTGACCCATGAGCTTTTCCATATTTTCTCCTCCTGTGTTGTTGAGGAATGGGAGTGAGAGAGTGGCTGGGTGGGCATCTGCCAGCCAGACAAGGTCAGCTCCCCACACTTTCAAAGACAGTTAAAATTTACTGTCACTCAGAATCTGCTCTCTCCTTCTGAGGCCATAAACTCAACGCTACTGTCACGAAATTAATAAAAAGTACACTTTCACTTTCCAAAGCTGTGGCAATATAATTGAAGGTGGATTTGAGTCTTCTCTGTGCACACTCCAGATAAATGTTCATATGCATGACAATCCAACATTTGCACTGGATTTTGAGGAGTTTTTACAATACTTAGATACCAGAAAATTTGGGCCTGATTTATGTAGAAGTTTTTTTCAAGTGCAAGAATAAGATTACAGTATTTTACCAAATATTTCTAACAATGCAGCCAGAAGACTAACTGAAATTAATTTTGTTATAAGCTGATTTTTAAATGCATTTTTTCCTTAAGGGAAATTGTTCATTAACTAGCCTGGTCATTTTATTTCAGTATATTTTATTTTAGTATATGTTTTGTGATTAGGAACAAACTTTCTAATATACAAGTTCTTAAGTTTTCAAGTATATTATTAAGTTGGTGAGGTAGAAATAAATTTTAAAGAAGCTATATTTTTTAAAAATATATTAGTAAAAAATTTTTGAAGTAACTGTAGGTTATGTTCAAATTAGTAGTGCTATAAACTTAAAGGTTTTTCACATGATTATTATTAAAAGAACTGACAATGACAGTATTTTTGCATTTCATTTATTACACACTACAACACTTTGTGATTAACGTTAAAATAAAATGTTTTTGATTGATTTACAGTAAATTTAATCTTTGATTAACATTTCAGAAGGAGGAAAAACAAATGAACATGCTATGAAACATGCTAATGATGATCATGATAATTGAGAATGTTCTTAGAATAGATAATGCCTTATTGAAGATATCAAGATTTTATGTAGATGCTCCCCCCTGCAGATTTTATAACAGAAGAATCTTTGAAAGAATCCACAATTTTTGAAAAAGTGTGTTGGATTTAAACCCTTTCTGCCATAAAACAAAAGAAAAAAAAGAAAAGAGAATATTCCTTTGTCATGTTTTAATTTACATTGATTACATTGATTATGATGCTTGCCTCTTCCTATATGTATTCTTCCATTTTCTTGGCCACTAGGTTTTGAATTTACTAATATTAAATCTCCCTCACTGGCTGAAAATATCACAGACCAAACCTCTTTTTCATTTCACTTTGGCCTCTGTTATTTTATTTGCTATTGTTTTTTTGTAAGTTGTGCTCAAGGCTGAAAAGCACTGTAAAGTTACCAGCAACAGATGTGGAGCTGCTATTCCAACCACAGGAAAAAAGAAACTGTACAGGGATTTCAGATTAATTGGTCATGAAATCACCTAAAAACTTCTAAAAGTCATTATGAAGTATGACTCCTAAAAAATCTCACTATATACAGAACAATGATTTTCTTAAAAAAACAAAGAACTACTCTCTGTGCCTTCAGTGATCTGCAAATGAAAGCTTGAGAATGACATCCCAAATGAAATGGCCAGGATGTAGATAAACCTTTCTTTTTTAGATCATTGATAGGAATATGAGAATATAAAATGGTGAGTAATGGTTCATTATGAGATGAATATCATATATAATAAAGTAATTCCAATTCAGATTGTTCATCTGGGCCCAATCACAATTTGGCCAGAAGATCTGTTCTGAGGTAGGAAAAGGAAAAAAAAAGGACATAAGGGAGTTAGGTACTTAACATCAGGATTTTAAGAGTATTTAGCTTCTGTCTGCCATGACAGTTAATATGAGTGAGCCATCTAGCAGCCCATGAAAAAACTCATCACCCAACTTCCACTGTATTTCACAGAGCCATCACTCCTTTCTCCAAAAGCTGAAACCTACTTTCATTTTTTCTCTTGGATCACCTGCTGCATACCAAAGTCTCTTAGCTATCAGCTCTCCTTAATCAGCACCTACCATTCCTGCTCTGAAACTTCAAATGTAACAACCCCCCTCCCCCCAGAGCTTCATCCTTGGGAACCTATTTTGTTAAAAGCTCAGGTATCCTAGAGGCCCTAATATGTTTCCACAGGTAAAGCCTTTATTTTTTTTTTAACTTAGCATGTCTTCTCTTTTCTTAACATCCCTGCATGAGGCTTCTCACTTGCAGTTTGAATTTCTTATGTTCAATTAACCTAATTCATTTAACCTTGAAAGGGCAGCTGTTCCCCACTAGGCCATGTAGTCCTCAGCTTTTGGTACAGCTGTATTAATCAGAGAGTGTGAATTAAAACTCAGGGGAAGGGTGGAGCACTTTCACAGGCAACCTTCTCCAGAAAAGTCTCTGACTCTATCTCACTGGGATTGGTTAATGGGCAAGTGCTATAAAGCAAAGGCTGCAGGTTGAGTTTTATCTCTCTTAACTTGGTGTTTTTGCTGGGATTAAAGCACATGGAGTTCTGCTACCAGTGGCTTGCAGCACTGCTTCATCTTGATGTAAGTGTTTATGTGCTTTCTGACTGCATAGAATCTCTGGCTTGCTGGCAGAACAGAATGCTCTCCTTGCTTTCAAAACAGTTTTGAAAGGATTGTTGCTGTGACTTCTTTTTGTCTGAGGGTTTCTTAGATGAAACACTTCATCCAGGAGATGGGATAACTAGCCTAAAGCTTGGAGTGTGAATTTAGGTTTATGGCTCTCATCATGTAGGTGCCTGTGTTAAGCATGAAACTGTATGCTTACTTGAGGGAAAAGAGGAAAATTATTCCTTTTATGTTTTCTTTCTCTTATCCTCTTACTGATGGCTTAAGAAGATCTATAAAGTTTGGATCTGCAGGTGGGTGAGCATGGAATGCTTTGCGGAGAGGAAAGTAGAAAATTTTAACTTTTCATTTTGGCTGTATTTGTGCTTTTGGCTGCTGACTGAGGACTGGACTCTTCAGGGTGGTTCACAACTGTTTTTAAGGTGCGGCAGTGGCTTAAGTCCTAATAGGTTTAATATTTACCACCTCCCTGTCCCAGCTGTATTGTACTTTCTGTCCTTGCAGTTTTTGTCCATCTCTGTGTGCATCTGTACCTCTTATACATGATATAAAGTGACAACTGATACCAAATGATATTGACAGGCCTTTATTGAACTTAATTACTCTTCAGAGACTGACGTGAATCAATCCTCATAAAATTAATCTCTCACTTTGTGATGTGCCAGCTTTAACATGGAGGAGATGGAGGGAATAGTCTCTGAGAAAGGAGTTCATCTTAACATCAAGTTATTTCTTCTTAATTTAGTGATGGACTCTGTTCAAGTGAAAATTATCATAAACATTTATCAGTTAACATAGTGCAAATAAAGATGAGAAAAGTCAGTGGTGACATTCAGTTTGGTTGTGTTCTGCAGTTTAGTAAATACCATGAACTTCCATTAAATTCAGTAAATTTCGGGAATATGCACTCACCACTATGGCAGATGAAACTTTTTGCCACTATAAAGTTCAACATTTAGTGATGTATCAAATATCCTATACTGTTTTGCATGGCTTTTCTTGTTGCTTTGTGTGTTTTGTTTTGCTTTGCTGTGGTTGTTTCAGGTTTTTTTTATTTTATGCTTGTTACACAAAGCTATGAAATTATACTTTTTTAATGTAAGTATCATGGTTGAAGCTGAAAATGACAAGCTGTGAGCTTTGCTGAAAAAGAAATAGGTTAACATATTATATGCTAATGACAAACCAAGCATTTTTAAGGAGTGTCTGGTTTGCAGTGTTTCTTGCGAACTCAACCAAAAATTTTCTAGTAGTTTAGGGAAAGTAGTATAGATATAAGTCATGGGTAACTTCAGGCCTTTTAGTTAGGATCTGTTCACATTGCGTGGTATAAAACAGTGTTTCTCAAGCTGAGGATGTTAATTGAAGGCAGATTCTTATTTTTCTTCTTTGTTTAATGCAATATTCTCTCCATCTGGAGTGGTGGTATTTGTCAGAACTCTTCTCTCCTCATCTCTATCACCCCAGCTTCTTTCTGTGATGGAGGAGTTAGAGCACTGGTTCTCAAAGTGAAGGGGAGGCAGGAGTAAGACTGGAATTAAAAGTAATTTGCTTAAGCCAGTTTGCTTTATTTATGGAAAATTTATACAGGTTGATCACTTAGGGAGCGTGGCCTCTCCTATTTCAATTACCCTGCAGGGCTTTCAAACTATGTTTTGCATAAAGTAGGTGGAGGGTAGCTCAAAACTGCTTCTAAGAATTCAAATAATAGTAAAGAAAAACAAGCATAATAATATCATTTGGGGAACACATCACTGCTTGGCCTATCCAAGCAAAGGTGTCAGCTGGTGTGTAGTCAGCATTAAAGCTGTTCATTTGGAGTAGTCTTCTAAAATGGCTAACATTTTTGTCTGCTCCCCTCCATTCTTACTGAAAGGCTGTTCTGGTTCTCATTCCAATCTTCTAAATGGAGTTACACTTGTGACTTTTTCACAGGCAATATGTTCCCAGTTTTTTTCTTTTGTCTGTCCTCTTCTTTCATCTTCTGTAGGTTGGTCATGTTGGGTGGTTTTTTTTTAATGTTTTGGTTTTTTTTTTTTTTAATTAATCCTCCTACAACTTCCATGGTAAAGTATCCTTGCTTGTTTCCTGTTGCTAGGCTATGTGACTCATGTTCATTTAAGACATTCTATGGAATAAAATTCTACCAAGTAGAAATGCCAGGTTTGATTGCTGTGAGGTAGTTTCGGTTTTTGGAAGCGCTGTTGGCCACAACACTGTAATGTTCTATCCAAGCTGAATTACCCTGCAGAGCAATGATTTTCTTTTTGCTAATGTAACTCCCTTTGAGTCATAAAAGTTCATATCTTAAGATATCCTTGTTGGTCTGTATCTGCACATCTTTGAGTAAACCTTCTTGTCGCTTGTTCTAATTTGATAACTTTCGTCTTGAACTCTTAACTTATGATTACCAACTTTCAGTATACTGGAAGCTTATTCTTAGCCTGTTTTCCTGCTGGGGATTAAAGCTCCAGGCAGACATTCTTCCAACCAGAGGTTAAAGCACTTAGGCCTTTCATGTGTTTGGCCTCCTTGAGGTGAGGTTCCCTTTTTATAAAAACACTGGTCCAATTTCCTCTAAGTTTTGTTGTTTTGGTTTTTTTTTTTCCAGGGATTTGGCATATATGTGGATGGATTAATCCTTTTTGAGTCTTTTCAAGAATGCACCAAGTAGAATTCAAACTCATGGCCAGGATTTAAAAAAATTGTTTACCTTTCCCAGCCTGATTAGCTACTATCACTGCTTTTCAAGCAATTAAGCAGGACAAGTATTTGGAATTGTGTAGTTTGGCCATTCTCTTCACAGCTGGAAAACATGACAAGTGTTTCTTCAGTAATATTTTAGATTATTACTTATTTTAATGTATTAATCCTGATTTATGTACTTAATTACCAAGTGAGGAGATGAGTTTGCACTTGGAGAACAGTGGGATTTGTGATGTTCTGGCTTCTTATGGAAGGTTTATATTGCTTTTTCATATTTTATTTTGCTCCTGAGAAAGTTGTCTACTAGTTCAGGCAATGAAGGAACATGAAAATAAGAACAGGTTTTGAAATAATTATAGATTTTCTGTGTAGAACATCTATAAGAAGATAATAACAGTAGTAAGGAATGTTATGCAGGCCCTAATTGAGTTCTGTTTGTGATCCAGTGAGGCACAATGTTACCTTTTTACGTGATGCAATTCCTTCCATCTATGTGATTGCAAACAAACTCGATACTAACAATCCCATCCAGCTGAGCACATGGAACATATATTATTAATATAAAGTTGATTTGAATTAAATTGCCTTATAAACAAGGATTAATGGCCTGAAATGGGCCTTATATGCTTTGACAAAAAACACGTTCACATGCTGTAAACACGGCAAATCCACAGTTACAATTGGACAACTCTGTCTATAAATTCAAGCTTTTAAATCTTGCACTACTGCAGAACTCTCAAAGGATTTTTCTGCTAATAGTGCTGACTTGCCAGCAAACTTCTGGCATCTCAGCATGGCAGGACCTGAGTCAATTGCTAGTTTCTCATCTGGATAACAGCAAAAACCTGTCGTGCATTCAAGCAGGGAACTTGCTGAGGTCTGAGAAGGCCAGATAGCAAAGACTCCTAGCAGAAATCCTGTAAAATAAACTTGGAAGAAATTTTGAAGAGGTCACTTTTCACTTTGAACCCCAAGGTAGAATTGGGTCTTCCTTTGTTATTTCTGATGCATATTTATCTGGCTTGTTCTAAATATAAAAATTGAAATTTGGCTGCCTCCCTAGGCACTCTATTCCAGTACTTAGCCATCTGTAGTGCTATGTACTTCACCTGAAAGTCCCTTGCTGCTATTAAACCCACTGCTGCTTTCCTTATCTTCATCAGATGTGCAGAAATGTTTATTCTCTACTAATTAATAATTTAAAGTGTAAAAGGTAGAAAAGCTGTTACACACATCTTCCTTCAGTCTTTGTTAGACCAAACTATATCATTTCCTTTCAACCTTGGTCATGCTTGTTACTCCTCTTAAAATTCTTTCCCCCTCCAATCCCAACTGTTTTGTGTTTTCCATGAATCATGGTGCCCAAAAACAGAATAATGCTTGCTTTGGAGTTTTGGCAGCACATAATGCCACCAAAAAATATCTTCATGCATCTTACAGCCTACAACTGTGCTTTATATTTTGCAGCATAGAGATTGAAAAGAGGAGAGGGACTTGATGACCTTGGATTAACAAGTAGTGAAGTTTCTTCTCTGTTTTCTGGGACATCATTCAGACAATATTAAAGGGAAGATTTTGAATTCCAATTAACTTGAGACAACACTTTGGGAAAAACAGATTATTCCAGGTTGTTGCTAAATTGGTACATAGACTAAATTTTTGGATCACTTTCATCAACAGGAAGTACCTGTTTAGTTTAGGATGCTGCTGATATATTGCTTAATTCATCTTGAGCAAAAATACTTTATAAGAAATCCCAGTCCACAATCCTAGAAATGTTTCTACCTAAGGGGTTTTCAGGTTAGTTTAAGTTGCTATATCTCTGAAAGGCATGGATGATGTTTGGAAAATGGGTTCCCCTGTAACTACACAGGTATCACAGATGCCCTATTAAACTTCCCAAAGCAATGTCATGTGGCATGATTAGCTTCACCAGATCAGTTATACTGTGCATTGTCAACAAGAAATAACTAAGTAATTCCATGGAGCCTGCAGTATTCCAGGTTGAAAAACTGGGGCACTGCACAAATTGACATCTCGACTGTGCCCTTCATGTGCCTTCTTGCTTGTTGCATTTTGAGTTGGTCATTAACAAGCTGTAGGGAGGGAGAAAAACACAATAGGGTGGACGTAGCAAAAACTCCACGGTAATTCAGTTGCACAAGATGCAAAATGCTTTGTGCTGGAAACCAATAATCTGCCTCTGTAAACAGCATCTCAAAGTAAAAAGCTCACATTGCTCTCCTCTTCCCTTTGGCCCTCGTCACCCCTTCCAGTGCAATGACAGAAATAATGACTTGATGTTTGGCTTTGGTGAATCATGGCCTTGGTAGCAGAAGTGCTATAATTATCTCATTGCTACTATCACAGCATTGTAAATATTAAATGCAAAAAACAATGTTTCAATAGCTTTGAGGTTTTGACACTCATTGAGAAAAGCCATGGAGTTCACAGTTAGTATTTCCTCTCTTTCAGTTGCTCTCAAGTATTTTTAGTACACTCCTGCTTTATCAGCCACAGATTGTCATTATTAGTAGAACAAGCTTCTCTAAGTCCATCTCTGTGCTGCTGATTTCACTCTATTGTCAACCATGAGCCAGGATTCACTTAGCAGAAAGGATCCTCTGATTAGCTTTCCCTGCATGCCACCCATGTAATCAGGATTCCAAGAACTGGAATAAGCCTCCCCATCTGCTTGGGTAATGAGACAAGGTGCACACACCCCCCCCGCTTCAGCAGCAAGGGGAGGAGAGCTGGCGTTTTGGTTGAGCCCCTATTGTCTGTTTCTTGGCAAGATGGACCTCCATGGCTGCATTAATATAAGGAAATTAGAAAATGAAATGAGAAGTCAAGAAAAGAGGAAATTCTAAGGTTTATCTGAATTTATTCTGTCAATGTTTGGAAAGAAAGTTGATATTCATAATCATCTTAGAGTGTTGTTGTTACCACTATTTGGTGTTTGGCTTTTGTTCTGTGCTTACTTAAGCAGAAATCTTGTTTCTGGCCTACTCTGAGTGAAAACCCACCTAATCCAGGCCCTTTAATCACTTTTTTTCCTCCCAATTTAAGTGACCTCTTTATGGTCCTTACTCAGAACTTGTTCCCCCTAAACATGGTGAATTCCATTCAGAAATATTCATTGTGATGACTAAAGTCAGGCATGGAGACATCTGTGGTGGTATATTAGGAACAACTTTTGGCACTTCAAATTTTTAGGGCACATAGCTCTGCTTGTTCTTCTGTTTTTATGCTGAAGAATGGGGGCTACTCCCTGGTATGTTTTTATAGAGAAGAGCTTGGAATTGGATGCATCTTTGAGTCTAAACTAAATTAAAAAAAACCTGCTAAGCAATACCCTAAGGCAAGGAAAATGAGCTGAGAAAGAGCTACTCCTTTTTCACTGAGTACTTGTATTTGATCAAAGGTTAATTCTGAAGGATTATGTTGTCTTTGTGTGTTTATTTAGAATAAGATTAGGACAAATGTTTAGTTTATTATTAAAATGTTCTACACAGAATTTTCCAAAGGACACTTCATACTTGACCTACTAAATATTTGTAAACCAAGTGCTGCTTCTGACTGAGGCAAAATTGCTAAAATTAACCATGGCATAAGGTCCTAAATGTGTTTATTGGTCTATCAAAATGTTTTCATCCGTGGTGTTCTGAAATTTGCAGTTAGTCTTCATCCTAAACTGCATTTTCTATTCAAGACTAACCAGATGATTCATATTTTGCAGTTCAGCATAGTGGAAGTAAGCTTGGGGTTTTTTTATGGATGTTCTTCCTTCCATTTATATTGTACACATTTATTTACTTTTTTGCTGCTACTTCTGGTCTTCAAAATCTAGCAAGAGCATACCCGGACGTGCCCTTCAATACCACTCTTTACCACATGCAACAGAAAAGGAGTTTGATTAAGGAATCTAGCTGATGAAATGACAAACTTTCATGAAACCTACCTATATCTGCAGGACCTATTTTAAAACATTAGATTCATTAAAAAGGAGGTGCATATTTGCAAGCTTTTGGAGGGGAGGTGTTTGTAAAAAGCAAATTTACTAATGGCTTTATGTAATCCAAAAAATTCACTGGTCTCAGAAGAGAAACATCGTTATTCCTCTTTTCATGGATCATTCTCTATTCTGTACGAGAGATTAAATTTTTCTTTCCCTATATTTTTTAGTTGCAGTTTAATAGACTTGCTTTCACTCTGTGGCCTAAGAAAAGGAGAAATGTCAGTGCCTGGGCAGAGGGGGTGGAGAGAAACACCAAACCGAAGGCATCAAACACTTATTTAGCACTTAATGACAGAGCTGTGGCTTCAGAAGGACACAGGCTATTAGCAGCTGAAAGCAGAGGGCAGGTAAGACAACAAAGGAGGTTCTAACAATATTTCAAATGAATGAAACTTTTGTTTAGAACTAAATCAAGGATGGTTGTTCATGAAAAAGCTAGGAATAAATTTGTTAGGTTTGTTGTAGAACCATGAGGTAGCAGATTTTGAAAATCAATATTCAAACCACATTGATTAATTGATCTTTGTTTTTTCAGAATGATTCTGCAGAATAACAGAGGAGTCGGCCATTAAATATAAAACAGAGGACAAGTGTGGGAGCCATTTCAAATTGCTGAGTTTGGAAATGTCTAGTTTGAAGTGGGGCTTCCATATGTTTTGAAACACGGAGGACTAACATAATATTCCTGGTTGGTCTGAATTTGTATGGCCACAAATAACTGAAGTGGCATATAAAAATACTGCCTAACATTTATTTAATGGAAAAAAAAACCCTTACCTAGTCTGCTAAAGAAGATCAGAGCTGGCCAGGACACTGTGAGAGTTAATGGAATCTTCCTTCCACTGCCTTTAGTGTGGCAGTAGCAGGTTCTGGAAGAAAACTCCTTGTCAGGCTGAAAACTGCACAGCTGGGGAGCTCTAGCAGCTGTCAGGATTGGATCTCCTTGCTGATAACCACATAAGAACTTCAGAAAAGTGTAAATGTTGTACTCAGAGACATGGTGTAGTGATGGGCATGGCAGTGTTGAGTTAATGGTTGGTATTGATGATCTGGTAGGTGTTTTCCAGCATTAATGATTCCTCGATTCCTGACCTGGATTGTGAATGTGGGTGTTATTTCTCTGCAGTTAATAGGTAAAGCAAGTTGGAGCTGGGAATGTGATGATGTTTGGCAAAGTGGGCCTTCAAGACTCAGTAATACCTCAATGGCCAAAAAGGTTCTGCCTAAATTTCTGTGCCCTACTGCTCCCTCCTCCCCCATTCTCCACCAGCTGCTTCTTCGAAGTACTTGGCTAGAATTGCTGATGTGGGAACTTCAGTTTTGCTGTCCTTGGGTACAACCATTTTCTGTAACAACTGAGGACCTGTCTGAAGTTTATAAGTTATAACGTGATGTTTGAAGGAGAAACAGCAGAAAAATTATGGGAGATGCCAGAGAAGGGATGCTTGCTCTTCTTTACTCTCCACAGGTTTCAAGCAAGAGAAATCTTCATCTAACCTGCATTTTCAGTTTAGTTCCATTAAAAATGGAATCTTGTTTCATATTTGGTCTGTTATTTCTTTCCCTTTGGTAAATCAATATGCTTAAGTCCATTTGTGTTTTCCTCCCACTTACTTTCTTTGCATACACACTACAAAAATAAAATGTAGAAATCATCCTTATGTTGCTTCAATAACCCATGAAGACTGTAATTCTACTTTAGAATACCTTCCATTGCCAGACCTGTTCCACTGATGACTTAAAAAGGCTTGTAAGAGCTACTCTTGTACATGCAATTTATAAAAATCAGGCCTGGTTTGATATTCACTTTTTACTAATGTTAGATATCACACTACAAAGGTACATGAGAGATTCGATGGTGTTTTGCAAGAAAGAGATCATTTGGATACAGCACTCCTAGCTCCTCTTAGGCTTACACAGTTGTAATTCCTGGTAACTGCTATTTAAATTTATAAAAAAATATCCTTTTCTTTGTAGCATAGGATGCTCTAGACTTGGATTTTTACTGGAATAAAGATTCTGCTGCTACAACCTAATCCTCTAGAATTTTATTTATGTGAGTGCTTAGTCAGTGAGTCCAAGAAGATCAGAACACATGAAAATTTTATTAAGCTGAAGTTCTCTAGAACTCAATGCGAGAATGATTTTTTGCAATACCCTTATAGTTACTTTGCTGAGTTCATAGCTTAATTTTAGTATTCTAAAATAAGTATTAACAACCCATCTGATTAAAAATAATTCTTATTTATTCTTTCCTATTTTTATCTGCTCTGATGAAGCTCAGTACTTTACCTCATTTCCAAGGGAAAAATTGGATCATTTTAGGGCTGGTTTTTTTTAAGCTCTATTGCTATAAAACAGATGATTCTCCACAAGATGATAGGAGTCTGTCCTGCATTCTCTTATGTCTCACTCAGATTTACTGCAGGTAGAAAAGGGAGAAATTTAGGGATACACCAAGAGCCTGGACAGGTGGTGTGGTTTAACCCCAAGCAGCAGCCAAGCCCCAGGGAGCAGCTCCCTCACTCCCCCACGCCAATGGGAACAGGGAGAAAATTGCAAGGCTAGAAGCTGGGAAACTGGTGATTTGAGATAATTTAATAGGGAAAGCAAAAGTAATGCACACAAGCAAAGCAGGGAATGAGATCTCTGCTTCCCATGGGCATCCCCAGGAGAGCAGATCCCTATCACATGTAATGATTACTTTGAAAGGCAAACGCGTCACTCAAACCTCCTCCCATTCCCCCCACTTTATATACTGAGCATGATGTCACATGGCCTAGAATATGTCTTTGGTCAGTTTGGGTCACCTGTCCTGGCTGTGTGTCCTCCCAGCACCCCCGGCCTCCCTGCCAGCATGGCAGTACGAGAAGTAGAAAAGGCCTTGGCTCAGTGTAAGTTCTGCTCAGCAATAACAAAAACTTCTCTGTATTATCAAATCTGTGTTCAGCACAAACCCAAAACACAGCCCCATCGCAGCCACTGTGAAGGAAACTAACTTAATCTCAGCCCAAACTAGCAAAACAGGTGTCAACTCAGTAATAGAGAAAGTCAGATTTTTATTATGTTGGATGCTGAAAGCAGCTTCCAAAATCAGGGCAAATATGTGTTATTTATTCATACATATTATATCCTAATTCTCACATTGATATCCTTGGCCTCATTCTATTTAGTAAATATCCAATTTATAAGTAGTTTTATTTTTTTTTTTCATTTGCAAGTTTGACTTTGACAGCACTGGCATGGTGTGGAGGGTGTTCCTTTGCTCAGTGGTTTTGTTTTCTGTCCCTGGGATGGTCCCACATTCACACATCCAGGTCAGGAATCAAAGACTCATGAATTTTGGAAAAGACCTGTAAGATCATCAATACCAACCATTCTGTCAAGTGCTGGTGGAGTGCTTGAGGCAGGAGCTGGTGTGTCCTGGTCCTTCAAATTCACTTTCACACAATGGAGCCTCTGAGAGCAGAGAGAGTGAGCTGGGAGCTACAACAAGCTACAGGCCCTAAGTGAGGCACTTATCAACTCAGCCAGAGTTAATCAAACCATCATTTTCTGCAGTAAAGGGTCAATTTTAGGTGAATTGGGTGCTTCTCTCTGCTTGCAGGAAAATGTGAGATGACTGCAGTAAATTGAGGCTTGTGGTTAAATGTGCATAACTTTTAGCTTTGATGTTTCACTCTGTAGCTACTTTTCTTTTGCTGACTTTATTGTTTTGTAGAAACTTGTCACTGAGTCATGTTTTCTGTTTTACTCAGCATTGGCTTATTTGTGTCTCTTATCCTTTCTGTTGCAGAAAAGATTTCTTGCAAGTTGTATAAAAAAAAGTGGGGCAAGGAAAAGTCTCCACAAAAATATAACAGCTTGCTTTCCACTCTCTCTCCAGTTTCTTTGCAGTAGTGCACAAAAAACTCATACCTGAAGTGTGCTCTTGTAAGATGAGGGGGATTTATTCTTTATGTTTAAAAACAATAAATAAACTTCCTTGGTAGGAGAGCAAGAAAATGAACAGAGAAGCAAGAATTACCTGATCAAAGAACATGGGATGACTGATGCCTTTCAAGCAAAGGCAGAAAACAAAGACATTTCCAGACCCTATTAGACTAAAATAGGACTCTGATCACTTACTCTTCTAATATTAAAAAATTGTCAGTACTGATCTGAAGAGTTTAGTTTGGACATATAACAACACTAAAAATACTCCACTCATTGACTAACAAGCAGAGAGCCTTGACATTTAGATTAATTTGAAAATTACAGCTCAGGATTTATCTTGTGTATGCTTAAAACATTAGCAAACCAAATTTATCCAGACCTGGTAAAGAAATTGGGAAACTGGGGAAAGTGTTTTCACATTTTACATTTGATTAACTCTGCATCTGACAGTGTAAAGCAAATCCATCTTTAAGAACAAAATTAAATATGTACCAGAGGTCACTTTCTGACAATCAGAAAATCAGATTTTATGTCATCACAGTTAACATTAGCAAAATGTCCTTTAATATGATAGTATTCAGAGAATAAGTTTCACTTTTTACATTTCATGCAGTCTAAAATCATCTCCTCATCCATTGCTCCTTTTAATCTTTTTTTCTTTATTTTACCTACAAAAGCATCTTTATTAATAGTGCTATAGAAGTTGAGCCAGCAGGATTTCTTAGATCTTTTAATAACCCTCTGAATTTAAGCTTTCTTTACTTTCCTTTTATGATGTACCAAGTCTAAGAACTTTAAGGTTGGTCTAACTTTACTAAAGGCCTTCCTTTTTTCCTTTGACCACCATATAGGAATGAATATTTCATAAGGGGAAAAGGTGTTTCTTTCCTACCTGATGAAACTGTGCCCAAAAATCTGCATTTGTCACCAGCAATAGTGTCCAAGTGAGATGGTGTTGCTGACCAGCAGGCTTGTTCCCATTTTGCTCTCAGAAGCTTGCTGGAAAACCAAATGAGTATCCTTTTTACAGCTGATAAATCTATGTGATGTTTCTCTAGAAGTAGACTGAACAGTCAAAGTAAAAATTATCATCAAATATTGGAAGGAAACAATATATATTTTCAAATAAAAAGTATCTCTTAGCCTCACGAAGCACAAAAAAACATCAATGCAAATATTTTCTACAGTCATATTTAATTCAGTTTAACAACTGAAAACAAATTATACACTGTGGCTATTAGATTGCCTATAAATGATTCTTCTAGTCAAATGGATGCAGGGGTAATAATAACCCTGGAGGAGACAAATTAATCATTGAATGGAATTTGATGCTGTTTTATGAATAGATAAAGATATAGGTCTATTCTACTGTAGGCGACCTGCCTCACTTGCCCCATGCAATAACCCCTGCTGCCTTACCCATGGGAACACTGTCTCTGAGGCATTTTGGGCTTGTTGAGTCTGGCCCATGAGCTCCAGCTAGATCAGGAGGCTAGCAGGGCTGAGAGGAAAGCCTTGACCCTGATTTTATTACTTTCGTTACTTTATTATTACCATCTTCCTTCTCATGTAATCAGTTAAAGGACTTGAATCCTCCTCTGTTTTCTGGAGATGGCAGCACCAGCAGCAGTGTCCCTGGGTGCCCTGCTGGGTGTAGGGCTCTCCCATGCCTTTGTACAGCTTATCTCTTTTTCCCAAAGACCTGCCACCCAGCAGCTCTGCTTCTCTGCTGGCAGCACCCCCTTTTTGCTTTCTTGCAGCTCCTCACTCTCACTGGGTTCAGGAGGTGGTGCTAGGACAGTGATTCATCTGTCGCATTCACAGGCAGCTCCACAGGCCCATGAGTTTACTGTGTCTTTTGCTGTAAAAGCTCCAGAGAGACTCTGGAATGGCCAGGAATGTGTTCTGTTCTGCTGTAATGTCACCCTTGGGGTCCCAGGGCTATGTCTGACCTTTGCTTTGTTCTACAGGTAGCATGATTTCACATGGAGCTGTGATTGCCATCACTGGTCTCTCTTGTTCAGTCAGATTTTTGCATATTATGAGGGACCAGTGTGGGAAGTGAAGGTTTAAGGTACTGGTGAGGTTGAAATTGCCTACAGCCTTATTAAAAAATAAAACTAGAGATGGAAGAGATGAGACTGCAGCCAAACTGAGAGTAGTATTTGTCAAGTTGTTCTCTTATCTTGAATGAGTCTTGAAGTCTGGAAGGAAATAGCGATTAAGAATCCATGGCAGGGAACAGTAGGATAATAATCCTCTTTACAGATTGCAATTTAACTTAAATCACGGTGTGCTTAATAGTACTGTAGGTCTTAAGAGCAGATCAGAAACTTTGTTTTACAGGCTCCATACTGAGTATGTTACTCTGATTTCTGTTTTGTTTTTTCTTGTTACTGAGAAACGGGATTTGGACTCTTCGAGTTTTTGGAGTTATCCAAACAAATGAACTGGTTTCTTGAAATTGATAAATTTAGTACCTTGACTTGATAATATTATCACTGATAACATTAGCCTATTTCTTGTATGTTGTCTTAACAATGAGTAGCATTAATATTTATTTTTAATATTTTACTTATTTCTGCCTGCATACCTAAATTTTCACCAAATAGATATGAATCCATAGGAATATGTGCATATTTTTATAGAGCATCTCACCAAAAGTGTATATGTTTTCATTTAAATACTGGAATCACTAGTACTGTTCCACCTATGCCAGAAAATTATGATCTCCTGGTATGTCTGCCGTGAAATGGCTATGGATAATGGCCTCTAAAAAATGTCTCAATGTGTAGAGATACTTTGCAGACTTCCTGGTGCACAGTAATTTACAAAAGGAAATACTATCATATATACTGTATTTGCTGGGTAGGACATAACAACAATAAGAAAATAAGTGAGGTTTGGATTCAAACTAGCAAGACTTGAGGTATTTCAATTGTTAGGAACTGTAGGATGAACTAACAAAATACCAAGCAGACTTTTCCTTTCAGTTATGAAATATTTATAATGTGGTTGCAGTCAAAAAAGCTGCTGTGCACACTCTCTGCCAGCCCTTCATGAAGCTCATAAAAGTTAAAATTCCTTTTCTTTGTTAGACAGTTAAAAATAGTTTTGTTTTGTTTTTTTTTTTTCCCCTCAGATTGAAGTAAGGGAAATGACCAAGTTTTGCTTGGGGGGTGTGAGCCAAGCATCCTGGATGGAGAGGCTTCAGGGAGGTGAGGTGGGCAAATTAAGTAATGTAAAAACTCCCAAGTTGAGACAGTTTTGCTCACAATATATGTTAATGGTTAAATCTTTTGATTTTTTGGACTTTCTCTTTGATTGCTTTATGTATTCAACAGAACTAGAAACTTGGGCATCAGATTAAATCTTTTATCTTGCAGATTGACTCTTAGATCATTTAAAAAAACAAAAATGCCTTATGTTAGCATTCAGAGGAGTGGATGTTAAATTTATGAACTTCAATTAATAGATTCTTGTTTCATTTCTAAAATAGATGGGCTACTTCTACCTTTTATTTATTGTAACTGAAAAATTATGTGAGTACTGATGGAGGAACTCCATTTTCCATGAGCAGATAAAATCTTTGAGTTCTATCATATTTTTGTCTGCTTTTGTGTTTTTTGGATGTTAAGTGAAAATGTTTCCTTTTTAAAGTATTTAAGACAGGGTTGCTTCTTTGCAAATTTTGGTGTAAAATTATTTGTAAGGATTGAAACTAAGTTTAAAAAAAACTTTTAACATAGGAAAGAAAAAAAAAGGGAATGGATTATACTGCTATACATCATGACCTGTGTTTAGGTTAGCTCTTGGAGCTGAAAAGAAAATTTCTGGTGTCTTTAAGCTTATGACATGAACCTGATGCTTCTCGGCAGACACAAGCAAGTTTAGTCTGTCATTTCTCTTTTTGTTTCTTGCCTGTCCTTGGATGCACCCAACACTGCACCCTGGCACACAAACCCACCTCTAATATCCAACAGGCCTTAAAAGTTGGGAATGAGGGATGAGAGGTGCACTTGGTTGTCCCTGAGCTATGCTGAGTTGCTTCCAGCTTAGGCAGTGATGTGAAGTTAAAATATCCTGTGGCTGACTGGAGAATCCACTCTGAAGTCCTCAAAACTAACTTGGGAAAGTTAATTGTGGGGATGGAAATCCTAAATGTTTGCTATCTACCAATGCTATTTACTACGGAATGCCATTTTTCCTGAGATAATACTAACTACTTGGAGACCATGGATCATTTTCAAACCTGCCCAACAAAATGCCCTAAAAGAAAACTGTTCTCAAGTTTATCACTCTTCTCCTGTTTCATTGGAACTGTGTTGCCCTTCATGGAATAATAAATAGTAATAGATGCAGAAATAAAAGTGGTTCAATGTGACAGTAACCTTGTGTTGCATTACTTAGGACACAAATTCTGCACAATTTCTATACCAGTTTGAGGCAGAGACCTTGTTTGCCTGCATATCTGTGATGATTTCAGCTGTACAAAATGCTCTTACCTAAAACCTCACTTCTATTAGGGAATGGGTGTTTTGGAAATGTTAACCTTGCTCCTTAGGTAAATTTCAGTTTAATAATGAACCAAAGCATACAATTACTTTGTCTTGTCTGCTTCACCTCCTAATTTTCTCTTTTGAAAGACTGGGGACTATACTAAAAGTGGGAAATATTTGTGTGATGCATTTACAGTAAAAGGTAAATAACTTCACTTTCTGAAATATTGAAGTCAAGTGAGATACTTTTTAGTTTCTTCTCTCTCTCCTGCCTTTAGATGAGTGCATGCTTGTTTTATTTGCATAAATTATGCAAGTTTATGACTGCTTTGAGTTGACTTTCTATATCTTTAGTTTCCTTTGGAACTCAGGAAGAAGTAAGTTAATCAAGCTACATGCTGGGATAATTGGGAGTATCTTTTGCTATATGGCAGCAGTGACTAAACAGCTTGCATTATTTTGCTTATGGAATACTCATAGAGGTAATTCAAAGGAGCAAATAAGCAGACCTAAAAAATTGTTATGATTAAGTATAAAGTTCTCTACTGAAAATTTTTGACCCAAAAATGAATTTTTGATATGTTCTTCAAGGCTCCAAAGTCAGTACAAAGCTCTTGCTCTAAAGTTACTATGAGTAAAAAATAAATCAGGTTTAAAACAGACCTTAGAAACTAAAGTATCTGGCTTGAAAAAGACAGGACAATGATCCAAAATGCTTTGCCTGGTAATAGAAACCTCAAAGGCTATCATAACATGGGAACATTAGTGATGGCTTTTGAGAAGTAATTCTTCAGTATGGTGGGTAAGTGTAAAAACTTACAGTAAAGAACAGCAGCAGTGATTTAGGGAATGTATTTTGTGTTTGCCAGTAGAATTCTGAAACATCTGAGATTACTGCATTTGTTTTAGTTTTTTTCCCTTCCTCACCTGACAGTTCCCTTACAATTACCATATTTTAAAGAGGATTGTCAAAATGCCTCTCATCCTATATTCTAATGAAATATTTATAGGAGCTCAGGTACCAAACAAATCATTAAAGAAAACTTAAACATTCATTTGGGTGAAGAAGCTATAAACCAAGCTTTATCATGGCCTCAGTACAGCACCACAAAATAAATATGCATAATGAGCATATTAGTAATACTAACTATGGGAATTAGTAAAACTTAATGGAGCAGGAGCAGAAATTGTTTTTTGTTTTTTGTTTGTTTTTTTTTTTTTTTTGCCACTACTTCCCAGGAACTGGTGGAAATTTTTGAAGTGGAAGAAATTTTGTATGACTGCTGAGATCTGTTTTTTAGGCCTGTGACAGTATAGGATGTAGGAGGGAAAGGTGAGAGAATAAGCAGATAAATTAAGAGTAGAAGGTAGTAATTTGTATGTTTCCTTGATTTAAGGTCTTACTAAACCTACTCACCTGTCTCCAAACATATTTATTGCCTAAACTTTTTTGTATTCATAATAATAAAAGTTATATTTAATTTTTCTTATTATAAGAGAGAAAATTTACTCATGCATATGTTTTCAATGATATTAATGGGACTGGGGCTGCTGGAAGTACAACTGAGATGGTCTAAAATCCTAAAATGTTTCTTTGCTGAAATTTTGAGAGTTATAGTGCACACATACTGCTACCCACATGCAGACAGAGTGAAAATGCTTTGCCAGTAATTGCAGCATATTTTTGAATTTGAGGAGGCACTTGCAAAGGTGGGTTTGAGCTCTCCTCTTGCCAACCAAACTGCAAGCCTTCAACAACTCTTTTGAGGGAGATCGTCTTTTACATTTGAAGTGGCAAGGAAATGTATTGTTCTAAAGGCATGGCATTGACTACTGTTACACCAGCATCCCTCCCCATCCCCCATGTACTGAATTGTTCCTTTTTGGTGATAAAAAGCACTCTGCAGTGTGCAGTTTGTGCATTTTGATCCTTTCTAAGACCATCAGGTGAAGCAGAGCTCTGCTTCCAAGCCAGCAGGTGGAGGTGAATATGGTTCTTATGGGTTTTATGCTGAATGCTGAAGTGGAGGCAGGGTGATGTTTTAAGTATTGATGGCTCTACTAAGCTAAAATGTGCTTCTCACTGTGGGGGATTTTGTGCGTTGAGAGGAGGATCATCAGTTTTGATTATGAATAATCAAAGTTTTTAGCACCTTACAGGAGCAAACAGAGTTCCGTAATTTGGTGTTTGCCTTTTGCATCTGTTATAAAAAGATGGAAAGCACTTTGTAGCAGGAACTCCTTGTGGGACTGTCAGAAATGGATGCGAGAGTTAAAATCAGTCCTTGCCTCCTGCTCAGGCCTTGGCAGTAGGTAGTAACTTTATTGAGGTACCCCAAAACCCACTTTTGTGTATAAGTTCTTTTAATAATGACTAATTCTGTCTGTTATGGAACGAATTATTTATTAAGAGACAGGGAAGCTAACAGACATAAGACTTAAAGTAAACCAATGCTACACAGGAATAAAACGAAAACAAAGACTCCTAGTAGATTACATACAGTGCATGACAATGGTACCTTTTTCAGTTACAGCTAGTGAAGAAATAGTATAAGTTTAGGATTCAATGTATCTTACCATCCAATTGCTGAAGGTGGGGCACACATCAAGATCCTTTCCCTCAGTCCCTAGGGAAGTAACCACAAAACTGCATCCAGACTTCAGGGAGAAGGTTCAAACGCTTTCAGGGTGTAAGAGACCTCTGCCTCAGTGATAGCTTGTGTATCTTTTATAGTGTAAAACCGTAACTCTCTAGTCAAAAGTTTTTCTTTTATCTCTCCTTCAA
>VZTZ01022828.1:0-18450 GCA_013400955.1 Drymodes brunneopygia | reverse complement strand
CGGGTCCGGTGAGCGGGGAACGGGGGAGGACCGGGCCCGGTGAGCGGGGAACAGGGCGGGAGGGGGACCGGGCCCGGTGAGCGGGGGATGGGCGGGACCGGTCCCGGTGAGCGGGGCACAGAGCGGGACCGGTCCCGGTGAGCGGGGCACAGAGCGGGATCGGGCCCGGGCGCGGGGTTTGTCCCCCGCCGGTGCTGAGCTCGCCCCGCCGCGTTCTGCTCTCGCCCAGGGTCGCCGCGGTGCCGGTGGCGCTCGGAGCCGCCGCGCTCACGGCCGCGCTGCTGCTCTTCCCCCGGGAGGGCGAGAGTCCGGCCCCGGCCGGCGCTGAGGAGGTGAGCCGGGCTGTGAGGGGCCGGGCGGGACCCCGGGTGTGCCCCGAGAGCCCGGGATGGGGCTGGGTTGGCTCCAAGGGTGCACTGGGGACCGAGGGATGGAGACCAAAGCATGGCCCCAGCTCCAGTCCTGGAGCCCCGGGCGTGGGCCTTTACCTTGGGAATGGTGCCAGATGGGTCTTGGACCCAGGGATGGACCATCCTGAATCCCTGGGAATGGTTCTTTGCCCTGGGAATGGGCCGCAAGGATGCTCTGAGGCCTCGGGAATGCGCTTTTACCTCCATCCCCACGCCTCGGGGGTTGCCCCGTGCTGCCTTTTTGGTCTCCTGGGGCTCCCTCTCCGGCTGGCACAGGCTGTGCCGCTCGTGGAGCCGGGAACTATTAATTTTTCTGACTAAATTGCTGATTTATGCGCTGTTCCACCCGACCCGTGGGGTTTGGCTCCCCTCCTCCCATCCCCTGGGGCTCTGTGCAGGGATTGCACTCTGCTTTACTCCCTCCCAGCTCCAGCAGTTCCTGCTCCCTCTCTGCCATTCGCTTTCCTTATCGTTTTCCTTCCAATTCTGCAGCCTTTCACTCTTCCCCCAGCTCTGTTTTCTGTTTAAAGCCCAATAACAGCTCTTCAGCTCTCTTGTAGGTTCTTGCCGTGCTCGAGCATGGAACCATCAGCGTTTTCAGGCACAGGGATCTCCCCCAGTTTTTGGATCAGGCTGTCTGAGCTGCCACCTTGAGCTCTCCCAGAGCTCTCTGGGCTTTGAATACACAAAGTTTTGTGGCCTTTCAGGTGCCGTTTCCTCTGTTCTATTATTAATGCATGTTAATTATCGCTCTTCTGGTTCTTGTTCTGTGTAAATCCCTACTAAAAGACACTTGTAATGTTCTTTTCTTCTCTCTGTGTCACATCTGACCTGCTCGTGTGAAGGTTAGGAGTGAGATGAAGGGCAGCCCAGCACGTGTTTGTTGCCTGGGAGGCAAATGGAATTGGAAAGCTTATTTTTTTTACGGATCTTCAATTGGACTGGACCTGCCCTGCCTATCAATAATACATGACCTGGGCTTTCTGCACCAAAACTCTGCTAATTGGCTAATTAAAAAGTGAAACGTGCAGAAGGAGCCGGCGCTTGGCTCACCAGAGACTCTGTGCAGCAGCACCAGGGCTGAGCTAATGCCATGGATAAAGCTGAGCTGGGGCTGAGCAGAGCTCTGGGGGGTCTGGGGAGCAGAGAGGGGATTTCACAAACAGCCTCCTCGCCCTGGGCTGCTCTTTGTGTCTTGCCTCGCTACCAGAGCTTTATTTTTTAATTGTGGGGTTTTTTTTCCTTTGCTCACTGTCTCCCTTCTGAAAAGGAATCAGGGCTGGAGGTTTGTGGCTGGGGAGAACTGCTTGAGGGCTTGACTCCTGTCTCTGCCCTGTGCTCCACATTAACATTCCCAGCAGCTTTTTGCAGGGATTTTTGTTCTCATTTGTCGCATGTTGTGCATCCCACAGGGAGTGCCCATGCCAGGGATGAAAAGCAAGGTGGGAAATCTGGGGAAGCCCCAGAGGTTCTGTTTTCCAGGATGTGGTGTGTTCCCCCCAAGCTCCTGGAGCAGGCTGGGGCTGTGACGTACTGGGGTCTTTGTGTTTCTGTTCCCTGCAGATTGTGGACACCTTCCTCATTGGCCGCTTCATCCTGCTGGCTGTGATCAGCCTGGTCTTCCTTGGGAGCCTGTTCCTGTTCCTCATTTACTACCTCATGGAGCCTGTCTATGCCAAGCCACTCCACAGCAGCTAGAGACAGCAATCCCTGCACAGAGGAGGTCCTGATTTCATGGGAATAAACCAGAAAGAGACAGCAGGAGACTGTTCTGGAGGTGACCATGATGTTCTTTCTGAGCTCAGAAAGAGCCAGCGAAGCGAGTGAAGTCTTTGCTTCATCTTAGAAAGCAAAGTTTGGTCTGAGCACAAGCCCCTTCCTCTCCAGGGGGTTCAGGCCTCTGCACCTGCAAAGGAGAGCTGAGATCCAGGCACTTGGTGCTGCTCCTGATTCAGTGCACTGAGCTGAACTGAGATGCTTTGTTATTGTTACCCAAAAGAGGTGATTTGTTGCTGCTCCTTTTTCACTGGGGTTTAATAAAACTCTTTGAGAACTCCCTGACTCAGGCTTTATTTATTCCACAAGGATGTCACATTTGGTCACACTGTGGTGACAGTGCCCATGAGAATTGCCTTTTTTTGGGGCAGACGTGGGGGTTTGAGGGAAAAAAAACCCAAACAAACATCAGTGTGTGGCTGTGGATTGTTTGGGATGGTCCCTTGGACTGGAAATCAGGGGCTTTGGAGTGGGGAGTGAATAACATGCAATAAATAATGCCAGAACAGCAAATGGAAAGCTGCCCTCCCTGGGAGTGAGGGAAGAGCTGTGTCTGACCTCCCTGTGCTGAGCAGTCCTGCCAGCCATGGAAAAACCCTGAGTGTTCCCTGCCTGTGCAGGACCCTGAGGTGTCACCCTGGATGCCACCAAAGGCTCGCAGCTGCTGCTACCCTAAAACTCCAAACCATTGCTCAGTTCTAGCACAGATCCTGCTGAAGCTGCTGATTGACTCCAACACCTTCCCTGTCCCTCTTTTCCCCTCCTGGGGGAGAAAACACTCTCTGTGTTCTGCAGGAGCAGCAATGGGGTTGAATCCTCTTTCTCTCCCTATTTTTGGGGGGAAGCCAGGGGAGCAGTGCTGCTGAAGCAGAGCCAAGCCTGTGCTGAGATGAGTTTGTGGGCAGCAGTGGCACGGGCTGCCTGCACAGCCACTGCTGCTCTGTGCCCTCAGTGGCAGCAGTTTGTGCTCTTGCGTGAAATCTCAAAAGATTTTTAATTTTTAAAGCTTTTAAATTGCAGAGAAAAGTGTTTTGGTGGCCTGGAGCATCCTGTGAAGGTTTTGTAGCCGGGAAGGAGCCTTTATCCTCCCTGCTGAGGTTCCCACAGGTGCCCAGGGCACTGGGGGAGGTGGGTTCTGTTGTGGTTCAGGTTTTCCAGCCCTACAGGGATGGAGCTGCTCAGCCTTCCACTGCTGAGCAGGCAGTGAATATTGCAGTGAGGTCAAAGCCACTGAGACAGCCCTGAGCAGTGCTCAGGGTCAATACAGCCAAAAACGTGAGGGCAGAAACTCAGATTTTTTTTTTTTCCCCGTTTTAGAGATTTTTTTTTTTATGTTTCATTTTGAACTGAAGACAGTGAATCAAAGAACCAACTGGCTTTTTCCAGCCCTGTCCTGACAGCTGTCAGTCACCAGAGAGGGATTTCAGGACATGAAAGATTGATCAGGCAGAGCCAGGGGGTGTGGAGGTGATGCTTCCCCAGCAGAAAATGCCCCAGCACCCCAGAGCACTGACTCAGCCAGCTAAAAAATGTGAGTACAGTCCCAAAAAAAGCAGAGAAGATGCATCTCTGCTTTCCAAAGTGCAGCCAGGCTCAATCCCTTCCTGTCCCCATGCCTGTGTCCAAGGGAGCTGAACGAGCCTGTTGAGGAAACGCTGAGCGTTTATGCAGCACAAACACACTGGGGTCTCTTGGTGATTTTGATTTTCATATCTAATTCATCATCTTAATAACATTTATGAACACGGAGTTTGCCTGGCAGCTCCAGCTCTGTGCCTGCTGTGTTGTTATCCCCGTGTTTGTGGGATGATTTGGGGAGCCCCAGTGAGGCCACGGTGTCGTTTCACCAGGGCTTCAGTCCAACAAATGGGAGGGAAACCACAGCACAACCAGCTGGAGTACTAAAATCCCAACCCTAACAGCAGAAACGTGAAACTTCTCCCCATTTTGCACTGAAATTAAACCCAAATAAGGGCTTTTTCTGTCCCCTTAAAGTGTTTGTGACTAAATGGAGTTGAAAGGCTGACAGTGCAGGAGTTATTTTGGGGAGAGCAGAAAGCCACGCCTGCAAGAGAGACACGATAGCTCCTGCTCAAGGAGGCCATTCCAGCATTTTCCCAAAAATCCCATTAACTGGGGAAAGAGCCTCATGTGCTCTCACCCCCACCAAGATGTTTCAAGCTTCATCCTCATCCTTCACAACCCTTGGCAGTGGGGAACAACCAGCTGGATGAGCTCAACGCGGGCTCTCTGTGTATTTATTTATTCTGGGGAGTTCTGCTCCTCCCCACACAGGGGCTTTCCAAACGGTTCCTGTTTATTTTTGGAAAAGGAAAGACCACGTCAAGGAATTGGTATGAGCCAGGGCTGCCTCCCAACCAGCCCCAAATGGTGATTTTTTGCTTCTATCCCCACCCCAAACCTCCAGCTCTTGGAGGATTACCTCTTGCTAGCACATCTGTCTAGCAGCCTGATCCTTTATTTTGGAATTAATGTGCCACAGGAGGGCAGGTTTGCCTTAAACCCCAGCCTCTCAGCTGCTGCTGAGGGTTTTGGGACCTCGGAGGATGTGATAGCCAAGGAGCCCTGCTCCTTCAGCCCAAACTGATCCAGCCTTCCTCCTGCAGGATGAGAGACCCAGACCTGCAGTGTCCTGAGGTTCAGCCCCATGCAGGCAAAAAATGGGGCTGAACCTCAGTACAAGAAAGCAGTTGTGCTAAAAGATCCCGTATGTGCCAGGGTGAGGGCAGGCTGGCTGTTTTCAGGGCAGCTGGACAAACAGCCCTTTTTCCCCCCTAAATTCTCTGCCTGGCTTGTTAGAAATGAGCAGGGATGCCCCTGCACCAGGATGCCACTGCCCAGCTTGTGCCAGGCTCAGCAGCCCCAGGGCAGCTGCTCCCTCCTGCCTGAGGAGGGCAGGGAGCTGTGCCAAAGCAGAGATGGAAGGAGCTCGAGTGTCTGCAGGGGAAACTCCTCTCCTTGATTTAAGGTCCTTGAATGACGGCAATTCCTCATGTCTCACGCTGCTCTCTGCTGGCACTTAATTACCCTCACTGGAAAAACTGCCCTCAGATTTCCACCTTGACTTTGCTGACTTCAGCTTCCCTGCTGTTGGATCTTGATTTGCCTTTGGCTGCTAATTAAAAAGCCCTTCAGCCTTTGCCAGCTGCTCCTTGCATAGGTAATTACAGACCGTGCCCCAGCCACCTCTCCACCTTCCCAGCAGACCAGCTCCAAAATCTGTGCAGCCTCTTCCCAATCTGCCTCCTGGAGAATGGCATTGCTCTGGTGGGGTCACCTATAGAAAAACCCAAGCGCTGAATTTACCAAAATGAGCCAAAAAGAGCCCATTTCAGGTGGGATTTGTCCCATCACAGGACAGAGGTGGACACGTGTCCCTGCTCTCAGGGCTCTCAGTGCCCAAGGGGCTCATGGCAGAGGAGAAGTGACAGCCCCTTATCCAGCAGAGGAGGAACAAAGCAAATTGTCTTCCTGACTCCTCCCAGAGGAGCTCAGCTCCATTTAAACAGTTTTTTTGGCTAAGGCAAACCCAGGGGATCCCCTGTCTGCCTTCCCACTCAGCCTTCAATTCCAAAGCTCAGTGAGATCTGGAGTTTTCTTTGGCGTTTGGCTCTTTTTATTTTATGTTTAAAACTGCCATGGGCTGTGTGCCCTTTCTCCTCACTCCTGGCAGCACAGCCAAGGCTGTTCAGACTTTCCAAACATAAGTGGGACACGGCCCAGGCCTAAATTTGTCCCGGAAAAATTGTGAGCAGCTGAAAGAACAAGCAGGAGGGGGGAAAGGCAAAAAAGAAAACGGAAGAAAGAGGGGGAAAAAATCCCCAAACCAACCTGCTGTTGCAGTAAGCCCCCATGCGTGTCCGGACTTAGGGGATTTTTTGCTTGAAAATGTATTTTGAGCCTCCCCTCCACAAGAGAATGGTCATTAAGCCGTGTGAAAGCTCCATCACTGGTGCCCTGGCAGAGCCATTCTCAGCCCAGCTCATGGATCTCTGCTGGCAGCGAGGCCGTTGTGCCCTCAGAGGCCACAAGTGCCACCAACCAGTGGCCTGGGGACACTGCAGGGTGAGCCTTTGGGCTCTGCTGAGGACAGACCCTGGTGTGACACCTCTCCCCATGACTCCACCAGGGTTTAGCCCAGCAGGATTGGTATTTTCCTGGGGAAAAAGGGCAGTTGGGGATTTTGTTTTTCTCTTCCTGCTCCATTATTTTTCCTGCTTTTTTTCCAAGGCAACCAGCAAGCCTCCAAGGCCCATTGAGCATCACTGGTCAGAGTGGAGGGGATTGAAGGCCATCACTGTTTGGCCACCTCAAACCTGCAGTTGCCACTCTCTGAGCTGCCTGTTCCCCTGTACCACTCCATCACCTTCACAGGTTTGCAGGGAGCTGCTCCAGCTGGCTAGCAAGTTTCCTCCTTTTTTTCCCCCCACCTTTTTTTCCCCTTTGCTGATGAAATCAGCACTTAATAAAATCACATCAGGCCCAGATGTTTTCTCCTCGGGTCAAGATCCAAGGAGGTGAAGTCAATTAGAGCTGCAATTTATCCCAGGCATACACAGAGCCCCCAGCGCCAGGCACTGCTCTCCCTGGGCAGAGAGATGGAGCCTGCCCAGGGGCAATCCCCGGGTGGTGAGGGGACTGCAAACACATCCCAAGGGACTGCAGACACATCCAGGGGACTGCAGACACACCCCATGGCTTCCAAGCGCTCCGGCTCCGGGCACATCAAAGCCCTCCCTCCCCTCGGAGAACACAGCTGGCGGCACAGCTGGCCCTGGCTTCAGTCAAGTGACACCGTTGGGGTCTCTGAGCCCCATCCCTGCCCGGGGAGCCTGCGGGGCTGGCAACGACACCGCCTCCACCTCCTGGGGCCCCTCCTAATTAGGAAACGTCTCCAATGAAGATCATCAGCTGCCGGAGCTGGACCGAGAGCAGCCGCCGTGTGTGAATGGCTCACCGTGGTGTGGGGGTCGATGGATGTCCTTTTGGAGCTAAATAGGATGATTTTGGAATATTAATAATCAGGAAAAGCACTGGGTTTGGTCTTTTTTTGCAGTGGGATGAGCCAAGGAGTAAACCCAGCTTAATTTGGGCTCAGCTCAGGGATGGTCTGTGTAGAACAAACAGCGCTTTGTTGGTGAGGCAGCGCCTGAAGTGATTTGGCATCATCCTCCTGATCCAGACCCTGGAATACCAAGCATCTGGAGGGGGCAGGCGCACAAACCAGAGCCTGCACGGGGAGAAAAGCAAGAAGAGGGGTGTAACCACTGCCCCCAGGTATGCACAGACCTGACTGAGCCCTGTCAGGACACGGCATGGAGCGGCCACACGAGTTTTGCACGTTTTTATTAACAAAACGGCCGATGGTGAAGAATTGACCCAGAAAACCGTTTGTCCAGGGCCCTTTGACTGCTCCTCGCCGCTGCCTCCGCTGGAAGCAAACCCATGGTGGCAGCGAGCCCGCGGGGCCGTGCCCGAGGCTGGGCTGCAGCTTTGCCAGGCGCCCGGTGTGCCCCAGCCTCTCTCCTCCCTCTGGGCTCGGGCCGGCTCGCAGGGGGCGCGTCAAAACTCCTTAAACCTGCGGGGAGAGAAGCGAGCGGCTGAGCGCAGCGCCCCGCAGGTGTCGGGACCGATGGTGGGCACCGCGATGCTGCCGGAGATGGAAAGGGAAAACAGCTCTGCCGGGAAAGCCCAGCCCCTGCTGCACCACGAGGAGGAGAAGCAGGCGCGAGGAGGAGGAGATCCAGCCACTGTTTTGTCTCTGGCCAAAGCTGAAATGTACCCAAAAATCCTCTTCTTGCAAGCCACTCCAGAGACACTCCCCAAAGCCCTCAAAGCCCTGCAGTATTTGCATAAACGGAGCCAGCTGCTTCCCCTAGCAGAAACCAGCTGGAATTTGGTGCAGACACGGACACTGTCAGCCCCTCCAGGACAGTCCTCACCCTAACCAGCCCCGGCACAAGAGAGCAGAGGCTGACAGCCCTCCACTGGCAGGCGGAGAAGGAGATTTGGGCCGCACTTACCGCAGCACGAGGCCCAGACTATTGGTCTTTCACCTGCAAACACAAGATATAAGGGACGAAATGTTCGCAGGGGGTCGGGGTCTGGCAGCCCCACTGCCAGAACAGGCTGTGGCCCCTTCCTTTAGATGTCACAGGGGATGTCAGTGGCAATGGGAGCCAGGCCAGTGCTGATTTGGAGATTATTTATGCACCCACTGCAGTGATTCGACTACAGATTTGATTAGTGAGCCCTGGCTGTGTGTAATCAAGCTCAGTAGCACAGGTGGGCAAAGCCTATAAATCCAGTTGTTTCAAGTGCATTAATCAATCCCAATCGATTGGGCATCTGGGCCAACATCTCCTAAGTCAGCTGGAGACAAGGATGCGCTGCCCAGACACATCCCCTCACCCCCTCCCGCCCTCCCACATTCTTCCCCGGCCATTGCAATTTGATCTTTTGATTCCAAAATTTTGATCTCGGCCCTAGATGATTGGGGGAGTGGCTTTTCTAGGCTGAGCCTTCGAAGTGAAACTCAGAATCAGAACGAATCAGGCTTTGTGTTTGCATTTAATCCTCAGGGCTCAAGTGAAGGTACTTACACCAAGCTACTTCCCATCCATCACTGACTCTGTTAGCTGCACACTAGAGCTACAAAGACACAAGGACGCTGTGTTTAGCACCCCGAGTGTTTTTTGAGGGCTAAAACCCTGCAGGTGCTGCCTTGGCTCGAGGTGGAAATGTCTCTGTGGCCCCAGGAGCGAGACCTCGGGCAGGCGGCCTCGCGATGCCCGCGCGAAGGTGCAGCAGTGACAGCAGAGGGTAACAAACATCTTTCTGCAGCAGCACCGACACCGTGCTTGGGCACTGTGGGGCTGGAGGCTGCCCCGGGGTGGGAGCTACGTACCCTCTCTGCCTCGCCATGGGGCCGCACCAGCCACGGGCCTCTTTGACCACCACACGAGCAAGGAGCTGCAAGAGGAAGGGTGGAGGATGGCAGCAGGGCCGGTGGCACTGCAGCCTCCAGCCTTGGCATGAGTATTTCCATCACCAGGAGAGCCATTCTACAGCTCTTCCTAGCAAAGACTGTATGAACTAAACCTGTGTGAGGAGGAGGGGGTTGGGAAAAGCCAGGTGAAAGCAGAGGTTGGGAGTCAATACAGGCCTTTGCAGTTTGCCCTGTGCCTGGATGTCTCCTGAGAGCCATCTCTGCCCTCCACCAGTGAGCAGGCAGCTAAAAGGGAGCCCACGAGACCCCAGGGCAGAGAAAGGAGTCCTCCCAAGGAGAGACCTACCAGACAAGCCAGGACATCAGCCGCTATCAACATGTAAAAGACGTTATTCCAGCCCGTGGGAGAGATGAGCCCCGCGAGCAGCGGCCCCAGCGCAGCACCTGCGAGGGCACACGAGCCTCATGAGCCCCTGTTCACACCTGAGAGGGGACCAGGACACCCAGCAGCCCCCAGCCATACACACCAACAGATCCTGTGCCGTCGATGATGGCTGTGACAGTGGAAAGGGCTTTGGCATTTCCTTTGAGAGATTCATGGGTTCCCTGCAAGGATGGAGGAATAAAACACAAGGAGCAAAAGCAGCTTTGGGGTGCACAGCAGGTGAATCCCAGTGAGGCCGATGTCCCAGGCAGCAATTTCCATGTGTCAGACCCAGCCACAGATGGGAAGACCAAACTCAAATGCTGCCTGCAGCCAAACCATGGCAAAACCTGGATGGCCAACAGCGGGCAGAAATTCCCAGGGGATTTGCCACCAAATATTTCCACTCTGCTTGTGCTCAGAGGGAGATGCAGCAAGGCTGAAACACGGTCATGTGGCCAAGGTGAAAAAGCAACAGAAAAAACCCCCTGTGTCCAAGGGAGGGTGTGGAGCACAGCACCTCAGCCCTGCCCTTCTCCACTGGGCTTTGGAGGCATTGGAAAACAAAGGTAAAATGAAAAAACCCCAGCAAAACATCCCTCTGTGTGAGGAACAGCCTGTGGGCATGCCAGGGCAGCGTGGCGGGGTGTGAGGTGCACCTCTTACCAAATCTGCCGACACCGCCGTCGTGATGAGCGCGTAGGGCCCATTAACCAGAGCACCACAGATGATCAGCATTGCTGCAGAGGTACCCGGGAAGAGATCAAATCTTTAGGTGCAGGGAGCAGCAGGACATTGGATCCAGCATCCCCAGCCCATGCGTGGACATTGCTGTCCCACACATCCATCTCCATTTTAATGCATCTCCATTTTCCCATGGAGATCCCACCCAGCGGGCAGTGAACACTCATCCAACACCACCCTCCCCCAAATTCAGCCTGGGAGCCTGGCTCAAGAGGAGGAATAAAGGCAGGTGAAACCACAGTGTCTTCCACCACCACTTCAGTGAGGGAGCTGGCTGCACCATGGAGTTCCTTACCTATTGATGTGCCAATGCCATTCTGACCCACGTGGTTATACAGGAATAGCTGGAAAAGAGACACAAGGTGAACATGGCTACTCCAGCTGTTTCACCAAGCATTATCCTTGCAGCAGTTCCCTGGGATGGGATGGAGAATGTGGGGACCTGAATTACTTCAAGCACCAGCTGGGATGTGGGGCTGAGTGCACCCCTGACCTCTGCATCCCAGTGGCAGGATGAAATACCTGGCAGATGGCAAACAGAGGTGCTGCCACAATTCATGGCCAGCGAGGCTCCACCACCTCCCACGGCTGCAGCCAGACATTAATTTGCAATCGGGGCTGTGGACGTGACGTGGCCCCTCTGCTTCCCAGTATGTGCCAGCTCCTTCAGCGGGAGAGGCTCCCATCCCAGAGCCAGCTCGGATTGGATTACAGCTAATTAGCCACGTTGTGGAAGCAAAGCCAAATGAGCTCCGTGCAGGTGCTTGGGAAGGACGTCCAGGCCAAGCTCCAGCAGAGCATGAGGCTGCTGGCATTGGAGCTTTTGGGATGGAAATCAAAGAGACAAAAGCTGGACTGGCTCAGTGGGACCCCCAAGGCTTTGAGCAGAGTTATGGCAGGATGGAAAAAAGAAGAAACCTACAGGGTTTTTTTAGCTGTCAAGGTCTCTGCAATCCCCTCCTAGCCCCTAGTGCTGGCCATCCTTCCTGGGAACATCTGGGCACGTGAATCAATCCCAGCTCCCATCCCAGCCGAGCGCGTGACCAGCTTATCCCAGGCGCTTGGGAAGAGGAAGGGAAGGGAAGGGAGCTGTGACTCAAAGGAGCCAGAGGAGAGGAAACCCTCGTGACGGGGCTTTGAGCCCATGTGACAGCTCACCATGGGAGCAGCGACCACCAGCATCACGCAGCACGTGGTGGCTCTGCCGCCAGTGTAGTCAGAGATGAGGCCGGCAAAGATCCCCCCTGCAAGAAAGAATCCCAGGTGTCACCCCAAAGGCAGAGCTGTGCCCTGGCTTAGCCCAAAATCCAACGTGATGCTCTTTCATCGCCCATCTTCTGACCAGTTTGCCCCCAAGGTTAAACACAATAATATCAGAGTGAAGAGCTTTGGTTTATCCCCTCCACTTCCTCCCTGCAGATGGTTTCTCAGCACTTCCATGCACCTCTGGTCTCTTCCACGCTTGCAAAGAGTAGGAAAAGGAGTGCCTGAGCAAACAAGACCTGAGGGAAGAGGCTGTGATGGTCACCATAACAAATGGATGCCAAAATACAATTGAGGAGTATTTGCTGCCTGCTGAGTGCTGTGAACACTGAATAAACCTCTCTGGGAGAGAGATGGTGTTGCCTGTGGGGGGGACAAGTCAAGGCTGGCCAAGGCCAGGATTGTCCCTAAATCATCCCTGATCCACCCCCATGACCCCGGTACGCTGACAAACCTAAAATACCCCCGACATCAAAGAGGGTCGACAGGTCCCCGGCTTCCTTGGCACCGAAATGAGCTGTGGGGGAGAGGAGAGGAAAGGAGAGGAGAGGGTGAGGAGATGCTTCCCTTGCAAGGCTCTCCCACCTCGCTGTCCCCAACTCACCGACGTTGACGATGTAGAGGGGCAGCCAGTACAGGAAGGTGTAGCTCACCAGCTTGGCAAAGAGCAGGCACAGGGAGAACTCCACCACGCCCTGGGAGGAGAGGAGGGGACATCAGAGCAGCCTCCTCCCAGCCTCCTCCAGATGGTGGGTTTTTCCCATTTTCTGCCCTGTGGATGGTCTGAGCTGCCCTGGCTTTGCTCTTTCCTCCATCCCAGTACTCACAGGTATCCGAAGTGCCCCGAGGAAGCTGATGGCTTCAGGCTCCTCAGCTGGCTCCTTGGGGCTGTTGGAGTGATCCACATTGCTCTGGCCTGAGAGGCTGAGTGGGCCCTCGTTGGAGGTGACTGCTTCAGGATCCTTCTCACTGGTGGTCACCCCTCCAGGATCCTCATCAGAGGCCGTCTAAAAACAAGCCAAAAGCAGGAGATGAGGCTGTCATGGCTGGAGGAGGCTGAGACATTGGCTCTGCTGCCAGGACATGACCCAGAGGATGCACATAGTGGAAGATCAACAACCATCCCCTGTGACAACTGAACGTTGCTCCAATTCCTGCTGTTACAGCCTGGTGACCCAGTTGTTTCCCTGTGCCCTGAGTGACACCCAGCCCAGGACAAGCCCCTGGGAATTGGCGTGACTCACGTGATGCAGAGGTGGACTGCAGTCAACATCCTCAGGATCTGCAGGGAGAGAGAACACCCTGTGAGAGCCTGGACCGACCCCACTCCACCTGCTCTCCCTCCAGCATCTCACATGGGCTGGGAACCCCCAGGTCTAGGCAGCATCTCTGGGTACCCTCTTGCCCAGTAAAAACACAAAGGAGTTCCCAGATATTTCCTAGAAAGACAGGCTCAGAGGGGGATGAACCTGCCTGGACAACCCCAAAAGATGCTGAGCATCCCCGTGGTGGTCAGATCCACATCCCTGCTAGCCACAGGTTGAATGCTTAGAGATGGGGAAGGTGGAAAACTGTGTACATATACATATATATATATAGATATAGATATATAGCTATAGATATATATATATTACACTGGTTGTCTGCTGTGCCCCAGATCACAACACTCACACTCCACGAGGAAGAAGAAGCAGATGATGCCCACAGCAGTGATGATGATGCCAGGCACAACAAAGGACAGGCCCCAGGCAGAGGAAACCCAGGCACCGGCGATGAGCGACCCCAAGATGTTGCCGACGGAGGTGTGCGAGTTCCAGATGCCCATCATCAAACCTCTCCTGCNAATCCAACGTGATGCTCTTTCATCGCCCATCTTCTGACCAGTTTGCCCCCAAGGTTAAACACAATAATATCAGAGTGAAGAGCTTTGGTTTATCCCCTCCACTTCCTTCCTGCAGATGGTTTCTCAGCACTTCCATGCACCTCTGGTCTCTTCCACGCTTGCAAAGAGTAGGAAAAGGAGTGCCTGAGCAAACAAGACCTGAGGGAAGAGGCTGTGATGGTCACCATAACAAATGGATGCCAAAATACAATTGAGGAGTATTTGCTGCCTGCTGAGTGCTGTGAACACTGAATAAACCTCTCTGGGAGAGAGATGGTGTTGCCTGTGGGGGGGACAAGTCAAGGCTGGCCAAGGCCAGGATTGTCCCTAAATCATCCCTGATCCACCCCCATGACCCCGGTACGCTGACAAACCTAAAATACCCCCGACATCAAAGAGGGTCGACAGGTCCCCGGCTTCCTTGGCACCGAAATGAGCTGTGGGGGAGAGGAGAGGAAAGGAGAGGAGAGGGTGAGGAGATGCTTCCATTGCAAGGCTCTCCCACCTCGCTGTCCCCAACTCACCGACGTTGACGATGTAGAGGGGCAGCCAGTACAGGAAGGTGTAGCTCACCAGCTTGGCAAAGAGCAGGCACAGGGAGAACTCCACCACGCCCTGGGAGGAGAGGAGGGGACATCAGAGCAGCCTCCTCCCAGCCTCCTCCAGATGGTGGGTTTTTCCCATTTTCTGCCCTGTGGATGGTCTGAGCTGCCCTGGCTTTGCTCTTTCCTCCATCCCAGTACTCACAGGTATCCGAAGTGCCCCGAGGAAGCTGATGGCTTCAGGCTCCTCAGCTGGCTCCTTGGGGCTGTTGGAGTGATCCACATTGCTCTGGCCTGAGAGGCTGAGTGGGCCCTCGTTGGAGGTGACTGCTTCAGGATCCTTCTCACTGGTGGTCACCCCTCCAGGATCCTCATCAGAGGCCGTCTAAAAACAAGCCAAAAGCAGGAGATGAGGCTGTCATGGCTGGAGGAGGCTGAGACATTGGCTCTGCTGCCAGGACATGACCCAGAGGATGCACATAGTGGAAGATCAACAACCATCCCCTGTGACAACTGAACGTTGCTCCAATTCCTGCTGTTACAGCCTGGTGACCCAGTTGTTTCCCTGTGCCCTGAGTGACACCCAGCCCAGGACAAGCCCCTGGGAATTGGCGTGACTCACGTGATGCAGAGGTGGACTGCAGTCAACATCCTCAGGATCTGCAGGGAGAGAGAACACCCTGTGAGAGCCTGGACCGACCCCACTCCACCTGCTCTCCCTCCAGCATCTCACATGGGCTGGGAACCCCCAGGTCTAGGCAGCATCTCTGGGTACCCTCTTGCCCAGTAAAAACACAAAGGAGTTCCCAGATATTTCCTAGAAAGACAGGCTCAGAGGGGGATGAACCTGCCTGGACAACCCCAAAAGATGCTGAGCATCCCCGTGGTGGTCAGATCCACATCCCTGCTAGCCACAGGTTGAATGCTTAGAGATGGGGAAGGTGGAAAACTGTGTACATATACATATATATATATAGATATAGATATATAGCTATAGATATATATATATTACACTGGTTGTCTGCTGTGCCCCAGATCACAACACTCACACTCCACGAGGAAGAAGAAGCAGATGATGCCCACAGCAGTGATGATGATGCCAGGCACAACAAAGGACAGGCCCCAGGCAGAGGAAACCCAGGCACCGGCGATGAGCGACCCCAAGATGTTGCCGACGGAGGTGTGCGAGTTCCAGATGCCCATGATCAAACCTCTCCTGATGGGGACACAGCCGGGTCAGTGGCACTGGGGTGGCTGCCAGGGTCAACAGGGACCAGGACTGGCACGGGACACATAGGAGAAAAACTCACTTTCCTTTCCCAAACCAGTTTCCAACGCATGCCACGACAGCCGGCCAGCCGGTCGTCTGCACCAGCCCATTGCACACCTGGCAAGAGATGGGGAGCATCACCCAGCAAGCACCAACAGCACTGTTTTGGGCAACTGGACTTGAAAATAGCCACCCCTATCCCAAAGCTGTTAAGAAAACATTTGGTTTGTTTGGTTTTTTTCCCTGCTGGGGCAATCCTGGAGTGGCTTGCATCGCTCCCATGGCTAAACTGGGAGTGGCTGGTGTTGCCAAACCAGCTGCCAGCACAGGTCAGGGACAGGCACACCCGGTGGTTTCGACGCCCACGCCACGCACAACCAGGTTCTGTGGGGAGTGGAAATGCTCAGTGCTCCCCTGCTCCGAAACTGGGCCACCCCAATCCCTGAAGGCCACTGAAAAACTGGGATGAGGCCACGGAGATAAAGCCTGGGCATCCTCCAGCACAACACACCTGCACAACGATGAAGTACCAGAGGACGTGGATGTCCCAGAAGTAGCCAAGGCCAAAAAGGGCAGTGAAGAGCCCGCTCAGCACCATTCCCCCTGACAGGTAATAGCGCAGAGGGAGGCGCTCCCCAAAAATGCCACTGCAGAGAGAGGGAAGAGCACAACAGAAGCTGTCACGGGTGGTGCCCCCAATGGGCATTATCACACTGAGCCAGCACCCGAATCCTGAGCGGATCCCTGGCTGCTTTCCTGTTAGCACGACCCCATCCCAGTGGAAACCAGTTTCTGTCAGACTGGTGCAAACTGGTGAGTGGAGGGAAAGGCCCTGGGTACCTGATAAACATCCCGATGGCGTAGGCCACCAGGAAGGCATTATCCAGCGCCCCAAAAAGCTCCTTGTAGTTGTCCCCATCTGGAAAACAAATATTAGGGCCACCTCAGCCTGGCCCCCATCTTGTGTCCCCTCTCCGTGGCTGCTGGCTCAGTCTTGTCCCCCAAACCCAAAAGCCTCGTCTCCATGGGGGTTTCTGGGAGCATGGCCAGGTGCCATCAGCACTGGGACCTGCTCCTGTCCTGGACTTCACCACCCACTGCTGCCCTTCGGCCCAGGGGCATGGGACAGACATTCACCACTTAATCACCACTTAATTACCTCCGGGTGCCTAACGAGCAGCCAGCCCCCTGCCAAACCCTGGCCACGACCTGGTGTTAGGGAATGGGGGGAGCCCAGCTTGGCTGCCACGAGCATGGGTTTTGGGGTACCTGGGGAGGCTCAGCCTTACCAAAGGGGGCCCAGCTGCACCAAGTGCTGCTGTTGGAGTCATTGTGGGGGTTCGGGCCCAAGGCTGAGCAGTTGGGGTGCAGCTGGCTCTGCAGAGGGGAGAGAGAGAGGGGGTGAAATCGAGGTGCTGTCAGCACCCCCCTCCCCATGTTCCCTCTCCAGATTGCCTGGCCCCACAGCTGTGGTGAGGCTGGAGCTCACCTTGACGATGCTGATGGGTTTTCGGGAGAGGTGGTAGCTGGTGTAGGAGAGGAAGGTCAGCACCAGAGTCAGCCCCCGATAGCTGTGGGAGGAAGGAAGCAGAGAGGTGAGGGTTTCTGAGACAGGGATGGGTGGCCTCAGCACCCAGTGGGACCCAGTGGATTGGTGATTTGAACCAGCTCAGTTGAGCTGGTCAGGAAGTGAGCAGGCCCCCCCAAAAAAAGCCCAGGATGCAGCTTAAAAAGATCTGCTGAGTTTTGTGGGGAGCATTAAGCAGTTTTTCCACCTCCTCAAGCAGTTACATCCCACAGAAACACAGGGTGAGCAAGTGCCTTCCTGGTGTCACGAGTGGAAACTGCGCTGATTCATCATCACTCCCAGGGTTAATCAAAGATAAGCTGGAAAAAAAACGCAGGGGGCAGGATGGCCTAGGCAATACCAGCTCCCCTTCCTCCACCAAGCAGCCCTTTCATCCTCTTTGCTTGGATTAAATGCGGGGAAATGGGGGAGTCTGGGCTCAGGAAATGGGGATGCTGCTCCCAGATAAAGCCTGGAGAATTCCAAGTAGGATCTAGAACTCTGTGGAGCAAGATGAGCATCTCTGAAGGAGCTATCCTGCCTTCAGGCAGCACAGAGGATACAAGTGGTCAGGGGCAGCTGCAGCACACAGACAAGTCACGGGGTTGCTCCAAGTTTAGAAAAAAAACAACTTTTTTTTGGTGGTTTTGGCCCATCCCGCTCCCCTTTGCAGTTTCACTTCTCCCTGGAGCTGCAGCAACGACGGGTGCAAATCCAGGGCAAGTCCCTGTGCTGGGGTGCTGACTACAAAGCTGCACTGTGGCTGAGAAACTGCTGCTTCACACCCCAAAAAATGAATAAACCACCCAAAATCACTGCCAGTGACTGCAGGGCTGATCCAGGAGGAGCAGAGAGGCCACAGCAGGGAAAGGGAAGATAAACTTCACATGCAGTGCCCGCCTGGGCCAGACACTCGGGTGTTTGTGTTTTTTTTACTCTATGTGTTTTGGCAGGGAAAATTCCAGTTGATGGAAAACCAGGGGGAATGGTTGGCAATGGGCTTCTAAAAAATCCAAATACTAATTGAAATTAAGTGGGCAGTGAGCCCATCACCTCGTCAAAAGAGAAGGCAGCCAGTGAGGTCTCTGTGTTGGCCACATCCCACTGAATTTTGAACGTGAGGGCCTGAGACATCTGGAGGCTGGCTTGTGCTGCTGCCCATCTCGGTGTTCCCCCCTCCCCGGGCCGAGCCCAAACCCTGGGCTGCAGTGGGTGTGGGCTGATCCCATCTCACAGTGGGTCCCGTGCCTTGAGGGTGATGCTGGGCCCTGGCTGAGTGACCCCCAATCCAGTGCAGGTCCCCAGCCCAGGTCTCGTCCCTGTCCCAGTCAGTTCCCAAAGTGGGCTCCAGTCCAGCTCTGGTCCTAGTGCTGCTCCCCACGCTGGTGCCGGTCCATTGGTCCAGTGTCAGTCTCCATCCCAGGGCCAGTCCCCGTGCCCAGTGCCAGTCCCGGTGCCCAGGGCCAGTCTCTATCCCGGTTCCAATTCCAGTGGTTGCCGGTCCCCAGTGGAATGACGCCCCCTCCTCCCTAACCCAGGGCTGATCCTTGTGCCGGTTCTGGTCCCCATCCTGCTGTCGGCTCCTATGTCCAGGGCCACTCT
>VZTZ01022827.1:24682-47713 GCA_013400955.1 Drymodes brunneopygia | reverse complement strand
CCCACACACTGAGAGCACCCACAGTAAGAGCACCAACACACTCTGGGACCCCTCCTGCAGGTTTTTCCCACTGGACTCACACCAGCACCACCCCAGAGCTGTTCTATTCCCCACCCCTTCCTTGTGTGCTGTTCTCTGCTCAGAGCTGTCTCATTCCCAATCCCAGCAATCCAGGTGCACTGATTTGCTCACAGCTCCAGTGCCTCAGCATCAGCACCTCGGTTTAATTTCATCTCCTGTCTCTATCACTAACAAAGGACAGAGAGAGATGGAAAAATCAGCACTGAGCTGTGCCAAGGGTGGCACTCAGAGCACCTCCTGAGCTCTACAGACTCAGATCCCTAACCTGCTTCCTGCTCTCTGCAGCAGCTCCCCAGGGCATGGCTCGTGTCCACTCTGTCCCTGTTTGATCAGGCAAAATGTGCCAGCAGAAGTACAACAATGTCCACTCTGTTCATGGCTTCTGGAGTTTTTTCTCAATATCTCCATCCTCTACCCTTCCAGCCTCCAGCTTTATACCAACTAACACCTTTAATGGCCTCTTCTTTCTATTTTAGGTTCCTGGGAGGGCTGTGTGAAGAAAGGTCTCCCAGAAGATTGATTGTGAGATTTAGCTTCATTTTTCTAGCCTTTTAACAAGACTTGAGCCAGAAGTCTTGGGCAAAACACACTGTTTGAAGTTGATCATGACTAAAATTTGGGGAAAAATGCAAGCTCTAGGGTTGAGTGTCCAGAACTTCTTTTGTGTGTGTGGGTGGGTTCAGTATGAATCATTTTGGTGCAGACTTAAAAATCACTCAAGTTTTTTCACAAGCAAACTAAGTTTTCAATTCACTTGAAATATGATGTAGGTATGGCAGATTTCGGGCCATTTTTACAAAGCATTTTTTCAGTCCTAAGATCCACCTGTCTGGATTCATCCCCAAAGACAACATCTTCATATTTGCATGGATTATCAATTATCAATTATCAGTTTTATGATGAGACAGTTTTGTTTTAAAATCAAGTCCTCACAACTTCCTAAAATAAATACAGCTCCCTGATTTATTGACATTAGACCTTTATTAAACATGTATAAACTAGTTTCTTGTTAGGAAATTAAAATTTAGAAAAGCTAAATTGAATTCATAAATTATTCTTATCAGGCAATTTGATATTAATAGTTATTTTGTTGATATAAATGCTCTCCTGGTCACTCTGGGGCTGCCATCACTTCTCTCAGTGTTCCCTCTGCATCACCAGCACCAAACTCCAAGGGTGGGGTGAATGTGAAATTGTCCTTGCACTGCATTCCTGAGCCCAGAGGAGGTTCAGGCTGCCCCAAGGGCAGCTCACAGCAGATGGGGAAGGTCACCACAGCCACATCCCCACAGGCTGTGGCCTTTTATTGTTACCAGTGCCCAGAAACTCCCCTTGATGCTGAACTCACAGACATCAGCCTGGAAGGTGGAGGCTGAGCACTGAGCCAAAAAGCAGCAACATCAGCTCCACCTGGCAGGCAGCAGCTTTTTCCCCTCACACACTGAGAGGTCTGGAGCTGTGGAGAGCAGGTTCCCCCAGTTCAGCCCTTGGAGAATGACCATCCATCCCCAGCCCCAGCAGCGAGTGCCCCTGGGGGCAGCGCCATCGCATCCTCTGCAGCCCCAGCAGGGCCTGGCCACACATTGCTGGGGGTCAGGCACAGCTGGCTGCTTTATGGGCAGCACCAGTGGCAGAGCATGAAAACCCCAGCGTTTTCATCCACTGCTGGGCCTTTCTGGGGAGAAAAGGGAAGTTGGTCACGAGCAGTTTGTGTTCACAGCGCGCTCCCAGCACCACGAGATGCTTTAAACACAAACATGAGCACAGGCTGAGCTGAGCTGCCCCCAGAGGGGTTTCATCACACAGAGGGATGGGTTCAGGGGTGAACTGACCCTCTGTGAGGTGTTTCATACCAGCACCACCCCTGGGCACAAATAATCTTTAGGAACCACAGTGGAGGGCTTCCCAAATACCCACCAGGCAGCACCCAGCATGTCCCAGCCCTCTGCCACCCTCCCCACGGGGACCAGAACACACTGGCCTTGATGAAGAACAATGAAGTTTCAACTGAAAGGGGAACTCCACAGCACCTTACACCCATGGCCAGGCCTGTTTTCCTCCCCCTCGGTCTGAGCAGAGGCTACACAGAGCTGTGGTGCCCCAGGAGCTCAGGGAAAGCTGCCCCCAGCCTGGTACCCTGCAAAGAGAGGCTCCCCCAGGCACAGGAAAAACACAGAATCCAGTCATTTCTGCAGTGGAGAAGCAGAACAGTTTCTTCATTTCAAAAATCTTGGTATGTGGCAGAAACAAAGAGACCTCACATAGAAATGCATGCAGAGATATTCTTAAAATACCAGTACACCTACACATCTACTGGGAAGTGATGCCTCTTCTGCTTGCTGACCTTGGCACTTGGGCTTCTTCCTGCAATTGTGCTTTAAAGGCAAGTTCTTAGCTGAGCAAACCAAGCAGATGTTGGACTTGGTTTTACCCTTTTCTTTTCTTTTTTTTTTTTTTTCATTCTAAGAGCAACCAAAAACTGCTTGCAATAAGGCATTTAACTTACTTATCTGTAAAGGGCAAAATATACATACAGGCTCTTTTTTTCCATCCTATACCTGACTTAAGTAATGCCAATATATAACACTACAATTTCAGCAGGTTGTGGTAAGTTTGGAGTTTTGTCCCTGTCATTGCCCCCTGGTTGGGGAGCAGCACAGTCCAATCTCTATAGGCTGCTTGAAAATTGCATAACAAGCAGAGCAGCATGCTTTTTACCCACACATATAGTTTTAAATATGATCCCACCGAGCCATTAACGTCTGCATGACAAACTGGCAACTTGAGCTGCTGCCATTAATCCCACATCCAACAGCAATTTCAGCCCCCACTTGGTGCTCTAAGTAATGATGCAGTTCAAAAGCAGACTCTGATGGCTTAACCTGCACTGACCCACACATCCATAAAAACTCTGGCTTCTGCATTGCACTGCTTGGCTGGTGCATCACAGCTACAAAGCAAAATACTGCAGAATGTCTCTGTCAGTCCTCAAGGGACTGAAAGAACACTTGAGAGTTGTTCCCACTGGTTCCTCATAGCCATACAAATGAATATCATAATAATCTGAACAGTCTTTGCAACAACAATCTGAAAATATTCTCTTAATGGGTATATTTTACACAGGCCCTTTTATTCAGTCTCCTCTGGCCACTGAAAATAAACCTCACACAAATTTACAGACCTACATTGGTGCTGTCCTGCAGAACCTCCAGGTCTGCCTTGCAAAAGAGTTTTTTCTGCAGATAGAACAAACTAGAAAATGCCCAGTAAAGACAACACACAAATTATCAGTTAGAAAATCCAGATTTGAAAGGCAGCCCTTCTGCTTGCTTTCTCAGGTCCCAGGACTCCTCCCTAGAAAGACACCTGCACGTGCTACAGAGCAGCACTGGACATTAATCCTCAGCACCTTCCTCACGGTGCCAGCCAGGGACAGTGGAGTCTCCTGCTGGGGAAAACCACGTGGCTGAGAGCCACAAAGCACCCACACACCCTCAGAAAGGTGACAGCAGACACAGCTCCAAAAATGCTTTCTGTAATGGGAAAATGACACTCAGAGCCCTCCAGGCCCCCTCTCTGCTCCTGCAGGGACCCACGCTCAGAGCACAGCTGGACAGCACAAACCAGAGACCATTTCAGCTATTTTGGGGTTTGTGCTCCCCAGACCACAGGGCTGAAGAGGTCAGCAGCCCCTGCACCACCACTGCCCTTTTGAGCTGCATTTGCACTGTTCAAATCCACGGGGCACTCAGCAGCTGAGATCCAGCTCTGTTCCTGCCATGAGCTCTTGGTCTTTCTTGACTCCACTGTCCAGGAGCAGGAGGGGCTGAGTGCAGAAGCCATCAGCTCTGTGCCTCTCAGAACAGCACCTCTGGAGTTGCAAAAGATGTTTAGATTGTATATATTCCTCTGCTCCTGACACTTTCAGGTGGCAAAGTCTGGGTGATCACAGTGTGAGAACAGCGCAGTGAAACACAAACTCTCCTTGCATTGACAGCCCCACCACTGGCTCCATCTCTGACCAGGACAGTGCCAGCAGCAGCCCCAGGGGCCCAGAGCCTGCTCTGCACACGGACAGGAGCAGCTCCTGCTCTGGGGAGCCCTCCCTGCCCCTGCATTGGACCTTCACACATGAATGCTCAGCTGAGCACATGCAAAAATATTCTAGAAAGGCTTTCAAGAGAAAGCTCTTATTAAAGATCCTAAACTGCACAGTGTGTGGAACAATAACACTGTCTGCCTGAAAATGTCATATCTTTGTCTGAACAGCCCGAAACCTTATGTGCTCTGAATAAAGATAGAGATGTAATTGCTTTTCTTGTTACGACTCACTTGTGCATCATAGATTTTTTAATATCCTGCAGAACACATGTATTGTGGGAAGGAAGCAGGTGACAGCAGTAAACATATGTAATGTTTTTTTTCTTTATGATAGATATGAGCAGGGAAGTCTAAACGATGCCTTAGGTTTTTAATAATCAACTATGCAGTCTTAGGGGGAAAGTGTGCATTTTGCCAAGAGCAAAATCATTAGAACTTTAACTCCAGCCATTGTGGGAAATTTCATTCAGCTAATTGTAGCCATTAAGTGACAGGTTATGCAATGGAATTACTTCAGCCTCGTCTACACTCAAAAACAGGTTCCTATCAGCAAAGTAACTTTTTCTGAGGGTGAATGGGGGTGAGAAATGCTCTGTGTTGTTGAAAGTCTGATGGGCTGCATGTGAGAGCAGCTGAGCAGGTGCTTCGTGGTTTTGGAGAAAACATCCATGGAGAAGCAGCAGTTCTGAGAGAATGCAGCTGCAACACCTTTGTGTTCATATACACACATACATATATATATATATATACACAGAAGGCCTGTAAGCACTGAAAGCTAAATAATTGCTAAAATTTTGGTGAAGATTAAAAGCCACACCACCCTCCTTTGGCATTTCAGGGCTGATGTAATAACAAACTGCAGGAAGAGATAAAAATTTACACTCTTGTAGCACAGAGGCTCTCACTGCACAGACTCTTTGGAGGTGATTTCTGAAAGTCTGGTTCAGCCTCCCACTCTCTCCTGGATGTTCTCTAAACCCAAAAAGCCCTCACTGTGGCCACCTGCCCTTTCCTGGCTTTCCAAGCCCCGTGAGCTGAGCTCTGTAAGAGGGAAGGGTTCAGAGGTGAAGCCAGAGGGAAACCAGAAGCCTGTGGGCTGAACCCAACTCAGCCATGCACAGCAGGGAAATGCCTGGGATTTGCCCAGCTCTGCTCAGATTGTGCTGCTCAGTAGCTTCAGCTGGGCCACCAGGCATCCCAAAATGTGGAAATCCTGTGATCCACAGGAAAAAATTCCCAGACAGAAGTCACCAAAGTGCACCTCCATGGCAGATTCCTTGGGGGATGGTGAGTCCCTCACTCGTGCAGCTCTACAGAGACACAGTGCCAAAAACCAGAGGGGGAGGAGGAGCTGGCACAGCTCAGAGCTGGAGCAGCCACCAGCCCCTTCCCAAAACCTGCCAACCTCCCCCCAGAGATTCCCATTCCCAGCACATGCACACAGCACAGTCTCAAGGAAGAAAGAAACCCCTCGTGTTTCCTGAAGCAATGGAATAATCCAAGCCTTTCTAGGAAAAGCATACAAAGCATATTAAGGCGTTATTAATTTAATTAAAACAGCTAATCAGTGTTTTGCATTTGTAAATTATGACCTCAAAGTTTCTCATTATTAAAGGAGAAAATCAGAAGCAAGAGGCACACCTGTATTGGCAGGTTAACAAGTTTGCCCCAAAGCTGTGTCAGGCCAGGGAGGGGGATCAACCCATCAATTTATATGATGATGCTCCTGGCTGTTGGAATTTCCCTCAGCTGCAAATAAATTCTAATGAAAAAGAAAGCTGAAGCAAATTCTTCTGAAACCCCTAAAGCTCTAGGCTGTTACAAATGAAAAACAGTGCTGATGAATTCAGAGTATGATTAAATTCTAACCACATCCAGAGTGCATTAAAGAGAGTGGCATTCAGATATTGTCCTGGGACAGTGTCAGTTCTGCCACATCCATGGAAAGTCAGGAGCATCATTCTGGGATGGAAGTCTGAGCATAAAACTCCAAAGGGTTTTCTACAGTAGAACTCAAGTGAGGGCAAATCAAATTATTTTGTTCATCCAATGTTGCTTTTCAATTATATGAAGTCGTTTCATACAGATTGTATTTTGTGGTCCTAAATTCTTGTAGTTTAATCCTTGTCCAAGTATCCCAGCACAGTGATCCAGGTGATCATGGGGGATGAATCCTGGCTGTTTCACTTGCTCAGACATGGGGCCTTCACCCTTCTGCTCCACTCCCAGCTTTCCAAGTCAAACCAGAGGCACCCGAGCCTCTGCAGGATTCTGTAGACAATACTGAAACTTTTTCAGCTATGCAGTAATCCAAATGAAATCCAATGAACTCCCTAATATTCCAGATGAAGTCCCTAACAAATTTTTTCCTTGCTTCTTGTGTCAGATCTTGTGGGGCCTTCAATCCTTTAATGTTCTCAACCACTCAAACCCTCCACTTCAGCTGGATGCACAATTCTGCCTCTTGGGGATCACTGTAAAGGTCAATCCATGACAACCTTGCCTTCAGCTTTAGGCTTTTGTCAGGCAAATCCAACTCCCTAAACTCAGCCTGCTCGTGAGAGCACCAGCACAGAGCCCTACACCCCCTTGTCCTTTCACTGCAGCTCCACCTTGCCTCCAGAAATTCATAATTACAGGCAGTTTTCAGGCAGTGCCAGGCACAGAACAACAAAATCCTTCCCCATCTCTACTAATTTCCAGCTGGTGTCCTCCCAGTCACGAGTGTCCCCATGCTTTGCAGTCTGCAGAGCAGTTTCCTTTCACAGATGTTCCTTAATGCCATTTTTTTCACATTTGCAATATTCTGGTGCTCTACAGCAAGCATGGAAATTTTAAGAATTAGACGTGCAGGTCCCACTAACACAACAGGAAAGATTTCCTTTCATTTGTATTTTTGGAAAATTGCAGTTTTAAAATATTTTCCTTTTCAAAGTGAAGATTCTTTAGCCAAAAGACTCACATACTGAGGACAGTGGTTTTTGGCCAGGGCAAAGGCACACAACAGGGCAGGTGGTTCCATCACCTGTGATAAAAACCCTGCCTTTGCAGATAAACAAGGCTTTACAGCTCCTCTTGTGTTGTTGCATTAACTGAATTTCACCAAAAATTCTGGTATTTAACCTCCCACATTCTCCCTCACCAACCATGGAATTTAAAATCATGAAAAGGAAAAAGAGGTGGGGGGAGATGGGGATGGACAGACACGAGACAAACTTTAAATCATGGTACCCACGTTTAAAAAAAGCAAAGTCAAACCCCATTCTTTGCAATCAGACTGGCACAAAGCAACAGCAGTTCAATGTGATTCTCAAAAATAAAGACAAAATCTTGAAATTTAACACAATTTAATTTAAGCCTGCCAAACCTCTTAAGAAAATCTAGTGGAGAAATTTGGTTTAAGTGCTAAGAACTTCCTCAGCAGTGCTAGAGGGAACTACAATCATCGTGATTTAATTCCCTTGAATTTCAGAAAACTAATAATGGTTCTAAATAATTAGAAACTCTTATTACATTAAAATGCATGATACATACTGATTAGACCACATTAAAATGAAAAGAATAATTTGAATTATTTACACCAAAAAAAAAAGTCTCAAAGTGAGACAAATCTATGGACCATAAAGACAAAGAAAAGAATTCCTGAAAGAGTAACAGCTCATTGCACAAGTGATTTTCATAAATATTAGTGATGTCTGAATTGCACCAAATAAAGAATTTCCACAAAAGAAAACCCAAAAACATACGTACTTAATGACATAAAGTCATTTAATGCCTTGGCTATCTTGGTTCAAAACTAATTCTAAACTAGTAGATGCAAGCCAATGGTTTTTCATTAAATGCAAAATATTCAGTATATTACAAATTATCCAAGGCTATAATGTGAAATGCTTTTGTGACAGCAGCTGTATTTAATATTCATTGTCAGGTTCTCAGAGGATAGACTGAGAACTAATAAATTCTGAATATATTAGTATTATAACACACCACACAATTTATATTTAGTGTTTTATACAAGCCATAACACTCAGTAGAAGGCAGGTACACCGAATACAAAATATTAGTTATACAAAATATATGAGGATATTAAACTAGCTATTAAAATATTCCTGCTGTACTCCCAGTTTTTGTTGAACAGGTAAATTCAGGGCAACATTTCTGCTTTTTTGGTGCCTCTTTCCCTGCTCTGTGAGAGCTGAGCCAAAGCTTGGCTGGAGTTTACTCAAGTAAAGGCCATCACAAGCTCCAGACAATCTGGTTCCCAGCCCAAGGAATGCACAGATCTGCAAGGAAATTGCCAACTCCCCTCTGCAGCATCTTCTGTGTGGGTTCAGATCACACTGAACCTGTACTTGCTTAACTTGTGCTTTGTGGGGTGGATGCTGCCTGCAGTCAGGAATTCACAGAGCTGAAGAACCCACCTGACCAAATGGGACTAAAGAACAGAAATGCTTTTTGAGAAGGAATTCCTGCATTTCCCTGCCTGTGTGTGAGCTGCTGGCAAGGAGAGCTCAGACACAGCCCAGGGCAGCCACGGGTGGCTCTGAGGTGACAAACACGGTCCCACCACCTGGCAGCCCTCACTGTGACATCCCTGACTCCTGCCTGGCTTCAGGAAGGGACCTGGAGCTGGCCCAGCCCTGGGCCCAGCACAGCAAGGAGCTGGAGCTGCTGCAAAGAGCCCAGAGGAGGCAGCAGCATGAGCAGAGGGATGGAGCAGCTGTGCTGGGAGGAAAGGCTGCCACAGCTGCCATTGTTCAGCTGCACAGGAGAAGCTTTGGCCTGAGCTCAGGGTGGCCTTGCAGGGCCTGAAGGAGCTGCAGGAAAGATGGAGAGAGACAATTGCCAAGGGCTGCAGGGCCAGGAGGCAGGGAATGGCTGCCAGTGCCAGAGGGCAGGCTCAGATGGGAGATTGGGCAGGAATTGTTCCCTGGCAGGGTGGGCAGGCCCTGGCACAGGGTGCCCAGAGAAGCTGTGGCTGCCCCTGGATCCCTGGCAGTGCCCAAGGATGTCCAGCTTGGACACTGGGGCTGGGAGCAGCCTGGCACAGGGGAAGGTGACCCTGCCCAGGGCAGGGGGTAGAATGAGATGATTTTTAGGTCCCTTCCACCCAAAGCATTCCATGATTTTATGATAATCCAACTGAAAAGATCAGCTTAGACACAAATGTAACAGAAACCAGCTCCAGCAGCCCTGGTAGTTAAAGAAATACATATTAAACAGTAGTGGCAAGCTACTTTATTCTTTAAAAAGAATTATATTACTATTTATCTAAAAGTAAGCAGCAAGCCTGAATTAATTTACACTTGTGAAATACTCAGACATCTGTATCAAGTCAATGTACAAACAAATCATCAGCAGCATGTCATAGATCAATTTCTATTACACTTGTAGGAACATAATATATGTTTAATTAATTAATATTAATAATTTATTATGATCACTATATAATTAATGTCTTTGCCACTCCTGGAAACTGCCTAGGTTAAAAACAAAAAACAAACAAAAAATGCCAACAAAGCAACATCAAAAGACAAACAAAAAACTCCTCCATCCCCCCCAAAAAGTCATCCTTGTCCCCCTGCAAAATAAAAACTTCTCTGTAACTTAAAGGCTTAGATCTTGTAGAACTGATGGCATTTTATTCAAGTCAGGGCCATCTCTTTTTCCTTGATTTTCCACATAACTGACATCAAGCTGACTTGCTTCCCTTGGGGTGCAGATGGCTGGGACTGCTGACAATAAAATGTGGAGCAAAAGGCTGGGAAGAAAACAGTCAAGATGGGTCTTGTACCAAGTGCATCAGGAAATGGTCCCAGGAAGGGAGATGAGCTCATGCCCAACATGCAGCAGTTCATTCCCTCACTCTGGTGCCCATCCCAGGCTCTGAGACAAAGGAATGGTGGGATTTAGGATCTGGTGATGCTGGGTTGGGGTCTGGAACGTTCCTTCTGTCAAAAGGGTTCACAGAGTGAAAGGCTGGGGCAGCTGGAAAGCCCTGGGTGCACAGCCAGTGACAGTGGCACCAATTCCAGAGGGTCCCACCCCGAGGAAATGCTGCCACCAAAGCAAGGCTGAGCAGCTCCCAGAGCAAAGCAGAGCCAGCCTGGCATTTGGGCAGGCTATGGCTCAGCGAGATGACATTCTTTAAAAGTGACACATTCCCACTTTTAACAAGCACTGGAGCACAGGAAAGGAGAGGACATCTGCTGCCTGGGGAAAGTCTGGCTCCTGCCACACAAAGGTGGCTCAAAGTCAGCCTCAGAAACACTTGCTGAGCACTTGAGCAACTTGGCAAAGCCTCCCTGCCACTTGTCCTCCTCTGCTGAACTGCTCACTCAACTCACACCCTTCCCTTTCTCTTCTCTCCTTTGCACAGCAAGAGCAACAACTTCAGCCCCAAAAAGAGGGGATTAAATCAGAATTTCTCTGTAAGTACTGCATTTCAAGAGGAGCCAGGCCATTCCCCAGAGCAAACTGACTGCCATTACAGGAAAGCTTGGATAGTTTTTCAGCTTCAGGTCGAGTTCTCCTATGACAGACCTGAGGCTGAGAGCCTCTTTCACTGCACAAAATATATAGAATTGGCCATAAGTCTCTAAAGCCCTGATGTATTCCAGTCCATTAGTTTTTACAGTTCAATTTATGTTGTATTACGAGGAGATGTGCTGAACTGCCTGAAAGTGCAGATTTGCCAAACTATCCAAAAATAATCTGGAAAGCAAGGAAGTCAGGATACCAGCCAAATCATAAGCAGCATGGCCATTTTGCTACCAGTTCAGCTGGTAATAAATTTTTTAAAGCACTGTTAAATGTATCCAGATGAATTTGACTTTAAATCACACTTTCTGCTGTACATTCAAAGAACTATCGATTCCAAATGAATCACAGACAACTGGTCCAGGTTCATGTGCTGGGAGAATAACAGCCCAGACATCTCCCTGCCCTTCAGCTTTGAACAGCACACAATTAGCCAGGCTCCTACATTGCCACACAGCAATTAAAAGTGATCGCACAGCTTCTGGCTGAGCTCTGCACGATGGAAGAGGGAGCTGGCACAGACAGGCGTCTCAAGGAAGTGGAGCTGGTGAGAGAAGATGCAGCGTAATTTCCATCACAATGCTCCTTCCCACCGTACAGAAGCGAGGCACTGGTAAATTAAGCTTATCTTCTGCAAGTCAAACACATGTTGGGACTTTGTATTTGCTTACTCGGAAATTTACATGACAATTGCAGTATTACCCAAATGCAGAGTCGTCCCGGAGCAGCCTGACTGATCGCTTCCATGTGAAAGCCTGGCACTGAAGGTGTGGATTATTTCTGCTGCTCTTCTGTGCCCCATCTGATAGAGAGCTGCAGGCTCCGGGGCCATGGCTGTGCTGCTCTCCCCTTCATACACATTCACCTCCCTGGCTGACATCTGACAGCTCTGCTCCGAGTGCTCAGCTCTCCCAAGGCCCCCTGGAACACGGGGACTGCAGCACCGGGGCATTTGCCGACTGCTGGGCTGGCCAACAAATCCTTCTACAGGGCTGGCCAACAAATCCTTCTATAGGGCTGGCCAGCAAAGCCTCCTGCAGGGCTGGCCAACAAAGCCTCCTGCAGGGCTGGCCAACAAAGCCCTCTGCAGGGCTGGCCAACAAAGCCCTCTGCAGGGCTAGCCAACAAAGCCCTCTGCAGGGCTGGCCAGCAAAGCCCTCTGCAGGGCTAGCTAACAAATCCTTCTACAGGGCTGGCTAACAAATCCTTCTGCAGGGCTGGCCAACAAAGCCTCCTGCAGGGCTGGCCAACAAAGCCTCCTGCAGGGCTGGCTAACAGCCTCCTACAGGGCTTCACACAGCCAGGCTGTGGCACAGGCCAGCAAAATCAGCCTGAGAGCAGCCTCGTGCTAAGTGACCACAGCAAATCAGCACTGAAGGGAACCCACAGACAGAGGTGGAACTGTGCTCTGGAAGGATATTGACTAAAAAACAACAGATTGTTGGTTGAAGATGATTGCATATTAAATACCTCCTCTTGGTCAGCATTATTTATGCCACTTTAGAAGTAGTTTTAGCAATCTTGCTGCAGTGAGATGCTCAAATTCATTCAAATTTAGGCTCTTCAGGTCAAGGAAATGGACTTTTAACAAGTGGCAAATTGAAATGTCAAGAGCAATCATACAGACACTTGTTTACAAGACTGTTATTGTTTTGTTTTACAGGTCCCAGGTTTGTCTTTCTCAGTAATTGCAGCATTAACATTTTCACCATGAAAGAAAAGTACCAGATAACATTAGCAAGTTTTTGAGATCTCGAATTAAATCACAAAATTTTTATATGAGGACAAAATCCTTCACAATTCCCAAATCTTTCACACTCAATCATAATAGAGCAAAAGGCTGTGAGCAAAGTGATAGACATCTGCATTTTTAAGAAGTGTATCTAATTGTGTCTCTCAGTGGGAAGGTGGGGATATGACCTTCAAATCCTGCTGTTTGTAGCTGCCACCTTTTCTGGGCTCTTCAGTGGTGTGAAAAGTCTTTCCTGAGCTTGTTCATTTTCCATGCGAAAATAAGGAGTACCCTAAGTACAAATCCCAATTCACAAGCACAAGGTGAACACCGATTTCAGAGAATCCTGAGGCACATGAGGCCAGTGCCGTGTCCTGGGCGATGTTTCAGGTGGTTCCCAGACTCTCAGCCCATGTCCTGGCCCCTGCTCTCTAGAGAACATTTTGCCCCTTGCTGAGCCTTTGAAGGGGCCTCCTCCTCCTCCTCCTCCTCCTCCCTCTCACATGTCACAGGTGGGGGAGAGCAAGGAATTTCTCGATGGACTTCATCTGAAGTTTATTTGGATCAAAGAATTCCATCTGGGTTACACCCAGGACTGGATCCAGATCTTCACATGCCCTTTGTTCCCAATTCCTAATTACTGGAATGGGTGAGAAATGATAAATATCCTACTTTAATGAGCACAAGTGTGTGAACAGGGAACGCTTCTATCAAACAAGTTTGATGCCACAGGGAAAAAAGGAGCTATTCTGCCCTTTCTCAGCTCACATTACAATGTTAATTAAAGTGACACCACAGCATCACTTGCAGGAGTTCAACAGCCTTTACTGACAGATTTGATTGCCCATCCTTTCCAGGCAGAGATAAAAGCACTAAAATGCCCCATTCAATGGGGACTTTGCCTTGTGCCACTCGTGTTTATAAGAAATGATTATACCCTTATTTTAGGGGAGGTAAATCAAAGCAATTCACTTTGCACTTGGCTGTATTGGAGGAAATGTTTATGGCACTATCTTAAAAACATGTTACTGAGCCTGAAACTTTCATTAGCATCTCACTCCAGGGCAATTCAGCCCTGGAAACAATCTGTTTGCTTTGGAATTGACAGGCAAAGAGGCCCCAGGATCTCACTGCTGCTGCTTGCCTTGGTAGGGGTGAGGAGCTGTGGTGGAGGTGGAAAACATCCAGTGCAGTTTCTGTCCCTCCCTGCTGTTGGAATAATGCTCAACATTCCCACAGAGAGGGCTGGTTTGTATTGCTGTTTTCTCAAATCTGTATATCCAAATCCTATAAAGGACGAGGCAGCCACTGAGACAACACGGAGGGGCAGATAAAATATTTTCATTTAATTGAAGCCCATATTCTTGCCTGTATTCTGTTTCTTCAGAAAATAAAATACAAAAAAAATGCTTGGTGACTTTTGATGAACAAATTCTATTTCTTATTATATGAACTTCTCAAAGTTTACTCTACACTGGTGCTTTGTATTTTGCAGTGCCCTCCCTAAGCAATCCATGACCAGGAGTTCTGATTATTCCAGTTAACAGCTCCAACAGTGACTAGGAATACACTGAGGAACTTAAGCTCTCAAATGAGACCTTCACAGATCTCTATGTTTCACCCAGGGATTTTAAAACATCAAAAACATTATTTAACTTATTCTGCAGAAGGGAAAAATCGCGGGAGGTCAAACAGGTCCAAAGGAAGGTGAAATTCAAGTTTCAAAGCCCTTGCAGGAGTCACACAATCCCAAAGACATCGTGGGACATTTAAAGATACTACATTGAGTTCTGTCAAAGACAATTCAGGCACTCAGAATAAGGCACAAAAACACCCTCTATGCCAGTGCTTTCTTAAAGCCTGTTTAATTTGCAGGTCAGTCACACAATAAACCTCAATGGCTCCATCAAGCCAGTGTGAGAGCAGATCAGGATTATTTTTTCACCAAATCTGTGATTATGTTTTAATTCCAGGTACTAACATTTATTCGCCAAAAGTAGGTCCTGACCAGGTATTTAATATTCTCAGAGAATCACAAGATTGTATTGGGTTTGGAAGCTGCCATTGACTTCATTTCAACAAAATTGGTGCCCAATGAAAAAAAAAAAAACCACAAACACACCTTTCCAATCCCCAAACACACCTTTCCATCCCACAAACACACCTTTCCATCCCCCAGGGCAAACACACCTTCCTGGGGGCACAGGTGCTGCACAAAGAGCTGATGATGCAGAGGGGCCGAGGGCCTCACTTGCCTCTGAGGTCAGAGGGAGCTGACACCCAGCACCTGGCAAGACTGAGCCAAAAACATTACCAAGACAAGATTTCAGGGGAAAAAGCCCAGTTCCACCTGTCAAATTTATTGAGGAATTGCACTGTCTTATTTAAGCAGCGAGGAACCTCGGGGAGGCTGAGCTGCTGCTGCTGCAATTCCTGCTGAGGACTCGGGGTGACATCAATTAAGACGAGACTTGGCAGGACGTAATCTGTTAATTCTCTGCCATTTACATCCATTCTCTCAGCAATGCCAACTGTCAGCACTCGAACTAAGTTCTGCTCTTCTCCTGTCTCTGCTGCACAGGATTGCAGAGGCTTCAGCTGCAGAAGGAAGCCTGTGCAGCCAGTGTCACTGCAGATTTCCCATGCCAGAAAATGTCCCTGGCGTGGCTGCTGTTGCCTCTCAGGAGCTGCCTGTGATCCAGGGCATCTGGAATTGCCAGGATCACTGTGCCTGTGGTGCCTTTTCCTGCTCTTAGGAAATCAAAGCCCAGGCAGGGTCAGAGGGTTGAGGGTCGTTCCCCTCGGTATTTAACAGGATCCCATTCCAGGCATTGCCTCACCCAGGTGACAGAGTCACAATGTCCCCCCACCCCCAATCGAGTGCCCAATTAAAGCCTTACTCATTAGCATATCTAACGAGAGGGCCCAATCAGGGGCTGGGCTGGGCTCACTCCCAGTTTCCAGAATCTGTCCTGCCAGGGGCCCTTGAGTTCTCCCAGCAATGGAATGTTTGCTCTCCTGACTCTGCAGCTCTGGGCTGTTTGGGCTCCTGCAGGACACCCAGAACCCAGGCTGAGTTCTCACACCTAAAGCATCACAAGTGTGCCTGCTGATACCTGTGGGGATAGGGAACTGTGGAAAAGGGATTTAGGAGAAAAAGCAAAAAATCCTTCAGGCATCACCTGGACACTGGTTTTCCTCTGTACTTCGTGAACCTCCACACCTCATGGCTGTCTCTGCTTCCACCTACTCCCTCTGCCCTCACACAGTCAGGAGAACTGGTAAAAACATGCTAAAAACAACATTGCAGCCCAGAAAAAAGGGCTACACATCATTTCAATGAATCAAGCTCCTTAAGGAGATTGGTACAGCATCATTTAGCTTCATTTGAATTTTTTATCTATTTCCTGCTGCTTTAAGAAAAGCTGCTTCAGGTATACTTGAAGATAGAACTAAATTACAATCCTAAATAAAATAAAAATCTGGGAAAATGCTTCTGTGACAGCCATGGGCTGCTTAATGTCAGAACAACATCCCATACCAATCTGCAATTCATCACTGGCATCCACCAGCCTGAAAAAATATCCCATGGGATCCTTGTCCAACCTCCCCTGGTGCTCCCCCTGCTAAGGGCTGCTCCCACTCCTGGCACAGAGTCAGGATGACCAGCTCTGACCCAAGAGGCCAGAGTTTCCTCAGTTATAAATCCAGATTTTAAAAGGTTAAAACCACACTTTTGCTAATCTCAGAGCTCAGTATTTCTGCCTGTAACAGCTAAAAGATAAACTGGAGATACAAGTGCATGACGGTTTAAAAACTCCACAAAAGTAAGTTTGTATTTCTTCCTTTACCATTGCTATTCCTCAGGACAGTTCATTATTTACTTCTTCTTGGGTATTTCTAGTTCTTCACTTCAATTCTTTCCTGTTTTCCACCTTTTCCTTCCTATCTCACTATAATTTCTCTGGTTTTCCTCTTCTTCATTCCATAAGGTCCTTTCCTTTTTTTTTTGTCCTCTTCTTCCTAATTTTTTCTTCACATTCTCCTTAGCTGATTGTCTCTCGTCCTCTCTGCACCCACATAGACTCACTTGTCCCTTCTTGTCCTTCTGGGCCACAAATCAAAACCACCAGAACCATGAAACATTCTCAAACCATTCATGCAAACATCACATTTCCTATTTTCTCTCCAAACCTCTCTTTTTTCTTCTTTCTCTTCCTCAGCTAAGAAGTCACTCTCTTTCCTGTTACTATAAATACCTTTATCCATTCAGATCAATTAATTTGTACCAGCCCAAAGCTCTTAAACTATTCAGATTTGGGGATAGGGGAGGTGGATTTTGAAAGGGAAGATTTGCTACTGTGCCACTCACTGACTGAACTCTATTAAGGCTTCACCCAGTCTCACATAAAAAGACAACAAATAAAATTTGAGAAACCTTTTTGGTTTCAGAATTTGCTCCTTTTCCAGGGAGGTGGCTCAGTCTAAACCCACTTCTGGGTAAATAAAAGGCGAATACATCACTGAGTGCTTTGGATGCCACTGAGCCCTGCTGCTGCCATTGAAGAAAACAGGTATTTGTCCATTTATTTTGGAGTGTTCATTTAAGCCACACACTGAAATACTGGCTGGAAACTGTCCAGCTGCTTAAAGACAGGCATTTATTGAATTCTTGTGCTTCTAATGTGGGAGATAAAACGGGTGCTACTGGCCATACAGGACAGGAGGAATAAAACAGCCTCCTCTGGGGCTCAGAGCCAGGGAGGCTCTGGTGGGCATTGCCATTTAACTGCCTGTAATTTGCCCTTCCCCTTAGGGACTGTGGCACCAGTTCTGGTGAAGTGCAGTCAGTGGCAACTTCCAAACCCAATAATCACAACCTTGTGATCCTCTTAGAATATTAAATGCCAGATCAAGACCTACTTTCAGCAGTTCTCACATCAACTGTTGCAGTGAAAAAAGAGACGCAGGGGCTTGTATTAGAGAAGTTTTTGTGTTGACCTTGTATCAAAAAATTGCCCTGTATGAAAGAGGATTTTATAGCTTGCATTGAAAAAAGGGTAAAAATATCCCAGGCTCAGTTTTAAAATATTCAATATTCCCAGTATTTTTGCTTACACACAGGATTCCTGTTACAGTTAATTCTGAGCCGAGGACAGGAAAGGCAGGAGGATGTGGACACCAGAGCACTTGGCTGAGATGGTTTTTGGGACACAATTAATGCTGGAATCCCCTCCTTGGCACCAAGCACAGCCACAGCAAGGCAGGAGCCCAGGGAACAGAGAGAATGAGGAAGAAAAAGACAAAATAACTCCTTGGGCCAGCTGGTGGCTGGGTCAGAGGCTGTTCCAGGAGCAGATCAGAGGTGTCACTGTCACTGTCCCCATCCTCACACTCCCACCCTGCTCCCACACCCCCAGACACCCCCAGCCCTGGGGCTCAGAGCCCTCCCTGGGACCCCCTTGTGCCAGAAGCAAGAAGTGTCTCACAGAGAGATATTTTTGTTGTTGTTGTTCATTTGCTGCTCAGGAAATTGAGACACATTCCAGGCTTGTTTTACTGTTCCTGCAATGACAAATTACATGTTAACGTCTGCAAGGCTACATTTTGTACAGTTCTGTTTCACACAGACAACGTGTTTGAAAAGCTGTCAAAATGCATCAATAACTTACCATTATCTCCCCTGCAGGAAGTATCAAGGTACTCGGGGAAGACAGCATCTTAATATACGATAACTTCAGGTGAGTTAAGGGGAAAAAAGTGGCTATTAAGGCACCATATTTATAGCATAAACCCTTAACAATTCAGCAGAAAGCTTCAGCAGAAAGCAGAATTTAACCTGCAGCTTGTAGCATATCACTTAAAAATTAATCTGGCTCAATTCCACTAACTAACCAACCTTTATCATCAATTCTGGCAAATTCAGTTCCCCCAAACATAGAACTCCAATCCTGACTCGCATTTAAGGGAGCATCTCAAACAAGGCTTGGCTTTTAGAGTCAATAAAACCATTGTATTAATCCAATTTCACAGATGCAGACAATTAATTATTCCAGTGAAAAATGTTTTTCCAACCTAATGATGAACAAAATAAGCCTCAATCCTAATTGCCCATGGTCAAAAATGTTTACCCCTAGTAGCCAATATTTAGCAATATTTACTTGCCACATCACAAGAGCATATCATGAGGTGGCTAAAGCTCATTAGAGGGTCTTTTTAAAAACAAAAGTCACCAAATATCAAAGTAATTTCCATATTTCTCTGACTTTGACTGCAACTGAAGACTCTAAGGTGCATCAAGGAATTCTCTCTTTTCCCTTTGCCCCTGTTATTAATGTTTTAAACAATTCTTTTTATTTTTCCCCGAATTTATCCCTGTGATCTAGAACCAAAATTCTCAATTACAGTCTGAAGAAAAAGGAAAGGAAGATACTGCTGCTGGTGTTATCATTTGCATCCAGAAGAGTAAGTCTCAAAACCCAGTGAAAATATTCTGGTTTGTATTACAGACCATTAAAGATTTCCTGCAAGGATCCAGTGGCTGTTCAGATGAACTGTTAAATATTCTGCTGGGAATACATCACACTGATACCCAGACAGGAAAAGCTTTGTTTAAATACCAAGCAGTCCTTTCCCTGCTTCAGTGCCCACGTGTGACACAGGGGCCCCACCTGTGCTTTTACTCATCAAGTGTCTGATGCAGCCTTTCCAGAGCTTTCTACTGCCACCAGGAATCTGTTTAGTCCCTTTTTGGGCTGGGAGGGAGATGGCAGATTAGTAACCTTATGAAGAAGCCTGGAACACCTCTTTGGAAGGCAGATCATCTCAGAGCTACAGCTCTTTGATTCTTTAGTAAAAGCTATCAGCCATCAATCAGCCAGTGGAGTTTGTTAAATGTATGACTCTGCAAGATTTCATTACCACCAAAAATTCCAGTCCCCCCTGCTGATGCATCATACCTGACAATTTACAGACACATTTAGAGGAAGTTTGCTGCTCCCATTTTTTATGCCAAATGTAGTTTGTCTCTCACCAAGCAGCAGCTGAACTCCCCATCCAATCTCTCTCACCAGGCAGGTCTTTCACTGTGCAGAGCTTTCCTCTGGGACACGATGCTCCTTGTAAGCCTGAAAGAAACAAATGTTGAATAGATTTTATTAAGGGCTGGGTTTTGATGCTACTTCAGATGAGCTGATAACCCTGAAAGAATATGTTTGCTGGATTAATTTCCTGTAATGTTTGTGGGCTACTCTTGACTGTAACATTCCTGGCTGTAACACACCTGGACATGACATTATCAGCATGAGCTGCCTGTGGGACCCCAGACCTGCCTGGCCCTCTGTGTGTGACTGGGAATGCAAACACTCCTGCTTTCATTTCAGTGCATCTGTTAACAAATACTGAAAATACAGAAATTCAGCCTTACCTAGAGATACATCATGCTGTTGTCTTCTATTTAACTGGGCAGAAGGCTCCTTCCATTGCAAGGATTTAAGCCAGGAAAGCATCATTCTCCCTTAAATTTGAAGTCCTGGTTTATTTAGTCACTGTGTGACCTGGCAAACTCCCATTCTGCACTTGCCAATCACATCCCAAAGTTTTGTCCCTGTGATGAATGGCACAGTTGATTCATCACCTGAGCCAGCTCATTAAACCAGCCCAAAGCCAAAGATTGGCAACAGCCTCATCAAACAGCCATCAACCCCACCTGCCCTTAACTGTGGGTGTGAATCTGGAGCACCAGAGGCAGAGCCTCCCCACAGCCTCCCGAGGCAGCTCGGGGGAAACTCCAGAGGAAACAGCCCAGAGTAAAACTGGCAATTCCTGCTCTCCCCCCATCCCTGATCCCACCAGGAAACACAACAATTCTGCCCTGAACGTTTTATTCACTTACTCTGTTTAGACTGCATCATAACTGCTTATGTTTTTAGTGTCAACATGGTTTTATTAAATATCTGGTTTGTGCTCTAAGGTTTTATTTGTTTTATGATTTCTGTTTTCATCTTTTATTTTTCAGGGACGCTGGTGCATGGTTGTAGAGAACTGAGCAGGCCGGTTTCAGTAATTATGCCTGCCATTCTTTACCCTCTATTTTTACTCCCACCAAAACTCAAAAACATTTTCTTTCCTTTTTTTAACACAAATTTAAAAGCAAGATAAATAAGTATATACAAAGCAAAAATACATTACTATTTTTTAAAATAAGGATTTATTAAATTCTTCCAGCAGGTATTAACTAAATCTGTCAAGTGGTTTGTTTTAACTGTTGGCATGTGCAGAGACAGAGTTTAATTGATATCTGAATGATAAAAAACAATACATTTTAGGACTTAAAGCACAAAAGCAAACGTGTGTTTCTACTGGCTTGTGGAAAGTTGCAGCTATGACACAGCAAACACTGAAATATGGATAAAGTACAGAAACATCCCTTGGATTCACAGCCAATTCACCTCAGCTTTGTGAGGCACTTAGGGACTGATCTCCAGCACTGGATTTGTGATTTCACCAACCCTCCCTGAAAGCACCAGAACCCTCCATGAGGAGCAGGGACCACTCCAAGAGCTGCAGGAGCATCTTTGCTCCAGAACATCAGGAATTCAACACTGAGGCCACAGAGGTGAGCAATGCATGTCCCAGGGCCAGGGACAGCTCAGCTGCCCTGCCTTGTACCATGGACTGGCCTTGCTCCAGATACCTTGGATGAGTTACCAGAGGACAGCCAAGACACTGCTGCTCTTCATCCCTTTGCTCCCAAAAATAGGAGGAGAAAAATGCTGACCCAGCAGTCAAAATCTACAAGTCACCATCTTACCTCCAACAGAGTTTAAGGAAGATTTTGCTTATTGAAAGAGCACTGGGGAAAAAAAATGAGATATCAAGAAGAAATCAAATTAAGTAAAAAATAAATATGATTAAATTAATAACCCTGAGTAAAAATGAACTAACAGCTCCAGTGCTGTTATTAATGGGATGGAGTAAAGAGTAATGTTCTCTAAAGATGAGAGAATCTCAGCTCTGTAAGCTGGTGGCACTAGTGGCTATTTAAATGTTGAACCACCATAACTTCCCAGAGCCATGGAAAAAATACAGCAAGAGCAGTGTTTACTTTAGACTCTGAAATAAAACTTTCAAGAGATCCTATTCCCTGATACTCATCTTCTGATGGGGAACATGAAGAAATAAAAACCCAGAGGAAAAAAATAAGCCAGCTAAAAGGCATCCATAGTCGACAGCAAGAAGAGACTAACGCTGAACAAACTCATATTCAGAGCACTCTGATGTTTTGCAGTAAAAGGATGAGTCCTATTAAACCAGAACATCAGCATCAAAGGCAACGAGCAGGGGCTGTAAGAAGAGCAGAGAAGAAAGCAATGCATCTCCAAAGGATTCCTGCCAACGAGGTGCCAGCTCTCTCCATGCACTCACCGTCCCAAGGGTGAATAAAATACATGGAAATCATTACTTTGCAAAGAGTGATGAGGTAATTAGGTGACTATCATATGATGCTGCTTCTTACAACACTGAAAATTAGAAATGTCAGTCCTACAGCTGAGGAGACAGGCAGAAAGGCAGAATTACAAATTCATGGGAAGATGGAGTACTGCCATTTTCATTCAGAGCTCATAAGTCCTTCCTTCCTCTTCGTTCCTGTTTTCACTCTTAGATAAACAAGGTAAAGCTGTGTGGAGTGCCTGCCTCATCCTGCATTCCTTGTGCAGCTAAGACTCCTGTCAGCTGCTGGAAATCCCTGACCCTTGTGGGCAAACACACAACCAGAGTGCCAAGGGCAGAACTGCAGCTCCCTGACAGCCAGACCCACATCATCAAACAGACCCCAACCAAGGAGTGCAGAGGAAAATAAAAATACCAAACCAACCCAGCAACAAAATCACTACAATTTCAGCTCGTGGTCCAGACAAGCAATAAAATTGACAGGTTGAATAAAAAAACGACTAAATTAAAATATTTTCTCCACCACAGTTGTTTCTTTACCATGTTCTTTTCCATACAGTGCACACACAGCCACGAACAACTCCCTGGCTAATTAAGATGTTGTGTTTCCTCTGTCTGACTAACGAGGATCTGACCTGCACATATTTCAGAGGTCTGCACTGGAGAGAAACCCCAGCTCATTCCCACACCTGCAAATCAGACTGTGCTGGCTGGGAGTGGCACAGGGGGGAAAGGCAGAATTCCCATGTCCAGCCCTCAGAGCCACGACAGGAAGGAGAGACAGGACAGCCAGGAGAGACAGGACAGACAGGGCAGGCAGGACAGACAGGACAGCGAGGAGAGACAGGACAGGCAGGAGAGACAGGACAGGCAGGAGAGATAGGACAGACAGGACAGACAGGACAGACAGGACTGGCAGGACAGACAGAACAGATAGGACAGCCAGGACAGGCAGGAGAGACAGGACAGGCAGGAGAGACAGGACAGGCAGGAGAGATAGGAGAGACAGGACAGACAGGACAGGCAGGACTGGCAGGACAGGCAGGAGAGACTGGACAGGCAGGAGAGACAGGACAGACAGGACAGACAGGACAGGCAGGACAGACAGGACAGGCAGGAGAGAC
>VZTZ01022827.1:0-23882 GCA_013400955.1 Drymodes brunneopygia | reverse complement strand
GAGGATCTGACCTGCACATATTTCAGAGGTCTGCACTGGAGAGAAACCCCAGCTCATTCCCACACCTGCAAATCAGACTGTGCTGGCTGGGAGTGGCACAGGGGGGAAAGGCAGAATTCCCATGTCCAGCCCTCAGAGCCACGACAGGAAGGAGAGACAGGACAGCCAGGAGAGACAGGACAGCCAGGAGAGACAGGACAGACAGGGCAGGCAGGACAGACAGGACAGCGAGGAGAGACAGGACAGGCAGGAGAGACAGGACAGACAGGACAGACAGGACACACAGGGCAGGCAGGGCAGCCAGGACAGACAGGACAGACAGGGCAGGCAGGGCAACAGACAGGCAGCAACCACTTCCTACTTTTCCAAAGCACTGTGATTTGAGAAGTGCCAATATTCTCTAAAATACAGCTAAATAGTGAGAGGAATGAGACACTGCCTTAAAACCTCAATCCCAGAACAACTGCAGGAGCTAACACTTTGCACCAATTCAAACAACCACTACTAAAACCCCCACCCTGTTTCCCTTGCTCCCCTGGGGTGAGGAGTGAGGAAATGAAGCCATAAGAAAAGGCCTGGTTTGAGCATCCAGAGCATCCCCAGGTGGACCAGCCCAGTACTGGCTCTGTTCAGCTGTGCCCAGGTGTCACCTGCCCTTGGAGCACCAGGCTGAGTGTGGAGCTCACCTTCCAAGGGACAGAAAACCCAGTCATTAATATCTTGTGCTTTGATTTTAGCACCCTGCCTTTGGCTGACCACATCACTACCCAGCAGAACTTGTATAACCAGGTAAAAGGACCATAAAATACCCTGCTGCTTATAAATCCTAGTTGTACCCAGGGATCCCTAACAGGGATATTTTTTGTTGGCAATGTATTCAGGTTTTCAGAATTACAATGTTTGTAGTATGGACCAACGCTAAGAGAGGGCAAGCATGCACAAGCCCACTGTTTTCACAGCTGCAGCCAGATAATCAAAACTAACTGGGGAAATAGTGATGCAAAATGAACAGGCCTCTGTGTACTGTGAAAGCAATCCATAGGCTTTGCAAGGAATTTTCTTTGGGCCCATTCCCAAGCAGAGGTCCCAGCATTGCTGCCCTGGGGCTGGATACCAGCCCCATTTTTGCCGCATTTTGGGTGTTTTCAGCCCCAGCAACAGCCTCCTTATCTCCACAAGGCTGTGGCTACATGTCCTTGCAGACTGTGAGGAACACAGCCCTTCCACAGGGTGGTCCTGTTCCTCCCTGGCTGCAGGGGATGCTGCCCTGTGCCCCCTGCACATCTGAACTGTGCCCAGCCCTCTGCTGATGGCCACAGATAACGAGCCCCTGAGTGGGACCAGCCAGTGCATCCAGCTGTGCAGCAGAGAAACCCCCAGGAAAGGGAGCAGATCCAGAGAACACAGACTGGGCTCCAGGCCAAGGGCCTGCTATGGGCTCCAGGCAGGACTGGCCTCCCTTCTGGAGATACCCTGTTCCTCACCCAGGCTGCCTTTGAGATCTGAAAAGCAACAGAGAGCACAGAACAGCCCTTGGGACTGAGGGGAGAGAGAGGGGTTGGGACATCCAGGAGCAGCAAAGCAAGTGCAGTTACTTTCTCCTGAGCTTGACATGCTTTTGATATTTTGCTTTTGAGAGGTTTTGCATATCCCCTCCACTGGGCAGAGTGCAGTGCTGAACTGCATTCAAACACAAAGGCTTTTCCTCCCTGGTGCACGGCCCTTTGCCTTGGAATTCATCACCATCACATCACAAAGCTGTGCTTTGGAGATGCAATCCCATCCCTGCAGTCTGGAGAGCTCAGTACAAGGAGGTGTTTGTCTGTACCCACTCCAGTGCTCTCCATTCCACACCACTGCACAGCTCCAGTCAGCACAGGCAGTCCTGAACAACACCAGGAACAGAGAACAGCCTCCTGAGGCAGCTCTGAAACCAGCTTTCATCTTCTATACTGCAGTGTAACAATCTGGGAAATCTGCCTACACAGGAGCTGATGGCCCCAAAAACCACGGGAGAGCTGGGCAGGTCCCCTACACCCAGAGCAGGGACAAGGGAAGGTCAGCAGATATTGGTGGCTCCTGTTCAAAGAGATGCTCACACAAAGCAGCATTCCTAAATTAGAGAGTCTGTGGGAGCCTGGGGCCCTCGGCCACCTTAAAATACATTCCCTAACAAGGGAGTGCTGAATCCCAGGGTCCTGGGCAAGGGGAATATGAATGATTGCCCATAAGCTGTTTAGGGTGTTTGGACAGGTACCTAAGCACTGAATTGTGACATGAGCTGTGTCTGGGCACTTCAGCTCTCATGTCCATGGACTGCTGCCATGGCCAGGAGGTGTCATATTTATTGAGCACACACAGTCAGTCCAAAACGCCCTGGATATGTCAGTGCTAATTCATCTTCCCATGTGGTCTAAATAAGCCCAGGCCCTGAGAGACCTAGATTTGATCCAGCCAGACACAATTTGGTGTCCAAAGGTCCAAGATCCTATGTGATGGATCTCAGGTCTCTCCAAACCAGGATTCCAGGCAGAGCAAAAGAAAGAGGTGAAGAAATTCAGGCAGAGGGCAGCCCTAGGATCAAAACCACCACAAAGAAAGCTGTAGCCAAGTCAGGCCAAGGGGTGATTGAAAGTGAGGATCAGGGTTTGGGGACCTGGATCCAGCACAGGAAGGACAATCCAGCTGCAGGAGCTGTGGTGGTGCTGTGTGACAAACCTGCCACGTGCAAGGCTGGGTGTGTGTGAGAGAACACACTCCAGGGGGAAAGCAAGGCCTGGACTCTCTAACATGCTTGACAGTGGGATGTTGCTGGCTGGTTCAGCTCTTCCTCCCTTTAGAAGCCACAAAAATCCTCCCCTGTTTCTCCTTTCATTCTCCTTCTTTCCCCCCACAAATGTCTGTCACAGACTCTTTCCAGCTGTTATCCATTTTTTTTTTTCTGGAAAGATCAGGAGGTCCCTCCACAAACCACCTCCTGGAAAGAGAAACTTGCTTTTCTATTTTCTTGCACTAAACATATTTTTCCACTTTGTCTGGGGACTTCCAGGCAGGCATTAGTCATACAAGTGCAAAGTATTCCCAGATGCACCTGAAATCAATGAGGCAGCAGCAAGACCTCCCTCAGTAGCTTTCCATGCCAGCAGCACTAAATAAACCCCACACCTGCCTGGCCTGCTAATAACCACTGAACTCCATGCCCTCCTTGCCTTGCCCTGAGTTTTGCTGTTGTTTTCCCCACTGCTGAGCTGCTTCTCCCCAGTGGATTTTGGGGATATCACTGAACTGCAGCAGCACCTGCCCGCCAGGCTCAGGACCCTGAGGATCTCCCACACAAACCCAGCAGCCTCTGGATCAATGGCTGAGAACAGTTTTTTGGTGTCTGAAAGCAATATGGATTCTCTCTTGCAATGGATTTTCCCATCAGGTTTGTGCTGGGCTGCTGAGTAAAACACAGCAGGCTGGTTTCTCCTCCCTGCCATGGTGTGCAGACTGATCTGTCCTGAGGTAAAAGGTGTCAGGTGCTGCCACAGAGCTTACAAACCTTTCTAGGTTTTAAGTGTTGGAGTTTTTTAGATCTGTCTTAAAATAAATTGGGATATTTTCTACACCCTTAGTGAATATAAAAGAAAAGGAAGAGGTAAAAGAGCCAAACAGTTCAGAGCGAACCTGCAGGGGTGTACGTGACCACAGACCCAATAAAGCCAGAGGAGAGTCATTTCAGCCCCATCACTTTTCCAGTTGCTTAAAATTGCAAACTCGCTGCTTAAATTTGCTGAATTCAATATTTTGCTTTCTGTTTCTGCCATGGGAAGAAGGCAGGTGTCAGCAAAGGACCCAAGGCAGAGAATCCAGTGTATACAAAACTACTCTACTTGGAAGTGTTTCAGTCAAGCCTTTCTCCTGTAAGACTCCCAGGCTGGACAAGGAGAGTGACCCAAAAGCAGGACACGGTTTAATTGCCTGAGCCAGGGCCAGCTGACCTCTCCCCAGCCCATTGCTTGGCCAGCCCATGGCTCTTTGCCATCCATAGGACTGAGCTGTGTTTAGGCACTCTCTGTTTGCTCCCCTGCACGCTGTGCCTGGCCAGTGAAGGACAGAACAACACACAGACCTGATGCCACAAAACCCCCCAGGCTGTTCCCTCTCTTCAAGTGGAGAATTGCAGTGAATAGCAACGAAAAAAATCCTTCCTTCCTGTAAAGTACACAAAATCAGAAAGGACCATATTTTTTTTCTGCTTCTCTGAAAATTATTTATAAGAATAGATTTACAAGAACAAACCCAAGTTTGCTCTAGAATGGAATATTTCAAGCCATGTTCAAGGTACTATTCACTGTAACTTAATAATTTAAGTGCATTCAACACTCTCTTTGAAACCAAAATAAAGACGAAGCATGTGAAATATGTTCAGAACTACTTGTATTTCCCTTATTAACAGCATATTTTCCATGCCTTATTTATCCTTTCTGCTGGCATATCTGCTGCAGACTTTGAATCAAAGTGAAGCTATGTTCTTTTTATTGCCAATTTTGACTGGATCCCTGATAATAAACCATTAAAATGACAAGCAAGTATATAAAACAAATGGAATCATTGATGCCTATGTATCACAGTTCTTGACTATAATAAGCACATCTCTCCTCTTTTTCTCTTGTCTTACATCTGAGGAGGACTTTTTATTTTTTTAAAACAAGTCATAATTCAAAATTATCCTGCTTAGGCATCAAATCACATCTACAGCTAACTCTTTTTGGAATTTCATACTACATTTTGCACAAAACTAAGTGAAGGCAGAACTGGTGCTCCTTTCATTCCATTTCTCTGTTCCTAGACTACTTGAAGTTACTCTCAGCTTAATGAAATTTAATGCTGAAAATATTTCCTGTAAGATATCAAATGTCCAGCAAAACTGTCAATTTTTAATGTGAATAATTGGTCAATGCTAGGGAAAGCTTCTGCATGGATCTATGTTCTCTGGAGTCTGTGCAGGCTTTATCTCAGCCTTGTCACCTCTCCAGCTGCCACAACCAGGTTTGGTGCTCCCAAATTTTATCACATTATTGAGGCTGTCACATGAAATCTCTCACATCAGGACAAGAGAAACATTCAGGAGTTTTAGTGAGCATTGCCTCAACACCTCCCAGCTTTCCAGCCCCTGTAGATTTTACTGTCAGAGGGACTGGAAGCCAAAGCCACCAAAAAGCAAACCTCAAGCTGACCCAGGATGCAGCAATTAGCACATTTTGAGAGCAGTCCTTGGGAGTGGTCCCTAACATGGCACATCTCTTCAATCCCATGGAAGATGAGGGCTTTCCACAGAATTCCACCCTTTGCTGATCTCAGGGTGTTGCACTGCTCCAGGCCAGTGCACTGCAGGCATCTTAGCAAGCTGAGCCTTTGTGGGCTGCTCTTAGAAACTCATTCCAGCTATGGAAGAAACAGATTTATTTTTAAAAAAATAGAACAAACAAAAAAATCTGCACAGGAATTCATGATCTAAATTAGAACCTAAATCGATTTGCTTTGGAAGTTCCTAGAGTGTCATCTCCTGTACTGCTCAAGGAGTTTGAACCAAATTCTCAGCATCATAAAGGAACTCAGCCCAAGTAACCTTTCATCAGCTGGGAGGCCTCAAACCTGGAGCAGTGAAGAGTATGGGACATGCACACCCATTTTACAGTCTGCACCCCTGACATTCATGTGATGCCTTTGTTTTCTTAGAGCAAAATCCCAGAAGTTAAACAACATTCCTGATTTCTGAAATCTCCCTGCAGAGAGATCATATTTGTAGAACTTTCTAGTAATAACTTACAGCTTGTGGAGTTTCATTTTAAATTTGCTATCACTTCCAACCCTCACTTACAGTCCTGGAAACATTCATTCCTCCTTTCTGTTGGTCATTTAGCAACCACTGTGTTTCTATTTCTTAGCAGAACAAACCAAGCCACGCACCCAGGCTGAGCTCAGAGTGTCTCAGCCCAAGGCTCTGACCTGGGGATGCTCCCCCTTGGCACTTCCCTCTCCTGTTGCTCCTCCAGAGACACAGAATTTGGTGACAGCTGCACCAAAGCTGCCTCAGCTGCCCCTTCCCACACCCCAAACTCCAACCAGGGCTTGGGGAGCAACAGCAGCCCCAAGTCTGGCACTGCCTGGGTTCCCAAATGATCATTCTGCTTTCAGCTGTAGGAATCCCCAAACCCTGGCAGATTTTGTGTAATTATACAGAGGCAGAATTAGGAAACATTTTTAACAGCTCAAAGGCACCTAAAAATGGCTCTGTCTTTACCTCATCACATTTCTGTGGGCACTGGACAAGCCCAAAAGCCCTGCTGGGTAAAAGCCCAGTGACTCCAGCTGTGGACCTCTGGAACAGACTGATCAGTCTGAAAACATGACAGAGAAATGTTAACTATCGACTGCTTAAAATAAAAGTTATTAAAAGGATTTGATTTTAAAAACTTACCACATATAAAAAGTGAATTAAAACATCCTGTTCAGAGTTCTAGAAAACACATTAATCTATTACTCCTATCAAATAAAATCTGTTTGAGCCTATTCCTGCTGTCCCTGAATCCAAAGGAAAGACACTCTCCAACCCAACTTCTGGCCTATACATTACTGAGAAATTAGGTTAAATATGTTGTTGCCCTTTGAAAATATAGACTATCTTCCACTTAACAAGCTTTAAGCTAAAGTTTACCTTCCTGTTACACACAATTCATCTGTGGGAAAGTCTTGTCAACATTACCAAAATGTATTTCAGAGAGCAATCCTTGTCATAAATCAAAAACAGCTCATCATTCTTAAAAATACCAAGTTTAGAGGCCTACATCCACTTTCCAGCTCGCAACAAGCCAGGAACACCATGAAGGTACATTTAGGATTAAATGTAGATTAAATGTAGGATTAAGTGAAGATTCTGGAGATGGTGGAGACCACTGCCTGATAACCACATTTGAAGTGCTCAGGATTTCTTAACCAGCTACAATTTTTAACAACAAATTTTAAATTCCCTTAAACTGGGATGTCCTTTGCCTCACTTGCTCTTTTGCTTGTGAACTTTCAGAGCTCGCACCCTCCAGCTCTTCTCCACTGCCACAGAAACAAACAGGAAAAAATCTGAAATGTGAGACAAGCTCAGAGTGCAGAGCACTGCAGCAGATGGTTACAAAGAGACAGCAAAGCTTACATGAAAAGGAATTTAGAAACAGAGAAAAAACGTTCACTGCTGCTTCCATTCAAGGGGAAATCAGGGTTGCCCCCTCTCCTGAACATGCTGAGATCAATGCTCAGTTTGTTGGGACTCACAGGCACACTCAAAGGTGGCCTCTCTCCCTCCATCGTGGAACCAATTTACCCTGAATATCACCCAGAGCTGCTGCCAAGCTTTGTCATTCCATACCTCAAGATACAACTGAAGGTGAGTCCCAAATTAAAGTGAGCAAGACCTTCATAGTGAGCTTTATGGTTTCCAAAAGAACTGCTTTGTGAAATGGGGGGTGGGAGAAGGCAGGGGGGGACATGAGCTGTGCCACTGGTGGAGTTTATGGGGTCAGAATAATGCAGAATATACCTGGGATTGGACTGCTGCTGCCTACACAAGCATGATAGCATCTGAGAATTCTCTCCACGAAGGCCACTTTGTTTTCGTGGATATTTTATCACTCTCAGAGCTTTCAGACAGGTTTTCATCTGGGAGAAAGCTGCTCTCCCCAAGCTGCCTTTGAAATGCACCCACAGGAATTGATTCCCATTTCAGACCTGCTGGCCCAAACAAGCTCACCAACAGCCAGCCCCATGTCCTGTACATCCCAACCTCCTCTCCGTGGACTGTCAGCTGCTTCCCAAGTCCCTCGTTTCCCTGGCTGTTAACTCCACCTGCTGCCTCCCAAAGCAAGCATGGATTGAGTTCTGCTGGATTTTCACCAGATCTGGGCAAACTCTGTATTTCTGAAGGCTCTGCATTACTTCCAGCTTCAGTGGACAGTGGCCCTGGCTTGGGCAGTAATTAACAGTGGGGTGATGATGATGCCTTTTCCTGCTCTTAGGAAATCAAAGCCCAGACAGGGTCAGAGGCTTGGGGGTCGTTCCCCTCGGTATTTAACAGGATCCCATTCCAGGCATTGCCTCACCCAGGTGACAGAGTCACAATGTCCCCCCACCCCCAATCGAGTGTCCAATTAAAGCCCTTACTCATTAGCATATCTAACAAGAGGGCCCAATCAGGGGCTGGGCTGGGCTCACTCCCAGTTTCCAGAATCTGTCCTGCCAGGGGCCCTTGAGTTCTCCCAGCAATGGAATGTTTGCTCTCCTGACTCTGCAGCTCTGGGCTGTTTGGGGTCCTGCAGGACACCCAGAACCCAGGCTGAGTTCTTACACCTAAAGCATCACAAGTGATGCTGATACCTGTGGGGATAGGGAACTGTGGAAAAGGTATTTGGGAGAAAAAGCAAAAAATCCATCAGGCATCAATGAAGCTGCACAGGCAGTCACACAGCTCTGCTGGGTGCAGGTGTGTCTGTGCTGAGGGTGAAACAACACCTTGAATACTCAGTACAGGTCTGGTCACTGCAATATCAGATACTGAACCATTAGAGAGTGTCCAAAGGAGGGACACGGGGCTGGGGAAGGGCCTGGAGGGGCCACCCAAGGAGAGGCTGAGGGCACTGGGCCAGTGCCAGCTCTGAGCTCTGCTCTGGGCCAGGGACAGCACCCAGGGAAGGCTGGAGCTGGGCAGGGCAGGCTCAGGCTGGAGATCAGGGCAAGGTTCAGCTTCCCCCAGAGGGTGCTGGGCACTGCCCAGGCTCAGGTTGGGGATCAGGGAAAGGTTCAGCTTCCCCCAGAGGGTGCTGGGCACTGCCCAGGCTCCCCAGGGAATGGGCACTGCCCGAGGCTGCCAGAGCTCCAGGAGCGTTTGCACAGCGCTCCAGGGATGCCCAGGGGGGATTGTTGGGGGGTCTGGGCAGGGACAGGAGCTGGATCCATGATCCCTGGGGGTCCCTTCCAGCTCAGCTTATTCTGTGGTTCTGTGATGTTACATAAAATAAAAACCAAACAAACCACACACCCCCAATAAGAAAAAAAAACAACAAAAAAAAAAAAAAAACCAACTCCAACATCAAATCTCCAACCTGCTGGGTGTCAGTCTGAATGTGAAGGATGTGAGGGTGTCTCTGATTCCATCACACAATGGATTTGAAACCCACACAAGGGATTGAGGAGCCTTTTGGAAAAGGCATTGAGTGTGACAGGGCTGTGCCTGCAGGCAAGGACAAGCCCAGTCCTCCCAGTGGAGGAAGCTCAGGAGATATTTGGATCTGGAGGGCAAGGCATCATTGCTAAGAACAGGAGGAGGGTGACAGAAACTGGAAGTTACACACATATTGGTAGAAAAAACGGCTTTGTCCTACCTAAATTTAAGTCTGAAGCCGTATTTGAGCTTTTACTTTTTATTTATTTCAACATTCTACTTATGAATGCAGTAATATAAAAAGCAATTCAGCCTTAATTATAGTGGTTTAGCTGAGTTGCTATAATTTTCCTGTCCCTTAATTCTCCCCATGTTTATAACTATCAAAGAGCTTAGGCTCTGGTAAATTTTTTATTCTTCATAATTGCCAAGCCTGAGCGGAGCAATAAGAGCTCCATGCTTAGCATTTCCTCGTGTAATCTAAAGTCACACTGTGCCAAATATAAGGCACTTGAAGTAAGCCCCTGTGGGTAGCAATGGATCTGCTTTAACTCATGGCACACGAGGAGTCTGCTGTGGATTTTGGTGTCACCCACACACCCGTTCATCCCCAGCCCTCCCAGAGCCAGACACCCTCCCAAGGCTGCTGGCACAGCACAAACAACTCCTGTTTGTATCCTCTTGTTTCTCCGTTCTTCAGCAGTAACAACTCACCTTTTCTGCACTTTTACTTTACTGGAGCAATTCCCACCTGGAACCCAAGCCTAAGGAATTCCTGCCTGCCCCTGGGACACAGCTCCCCAGAGCTGGGAGAGGGGAGGCAGTGCCAGGGAGAGGTAGAGGATCTGATCCTTCACTCAGCAGCTTTCTCCTCTCAGAAAAAGGGTGATATTCCACCACACTCTCAGAGTCTGCACAGGAAAACAAGCCACGCTTTCAGCAATAAAACATCCTAATTGTGGTAGCAGCAACCCGCAGATTTTACTTTAAACAGACAAACAATTGAAAAAGTGCATTTTTTTTAAGTGGGGAAAACCTTAGGCAACACACAAGAATATGGGAGAGACTGAGGAAATTCCTTCAGATGTTGCAAGCTCCCAAATTAGAGGAAAAAGAAAAAGCCCCTAGCTGCACTTGAAAGACAGCTATTTCCTCAAAATTCCCATTTGATCACGTAAAACGTGGCCACTGGTGATGCAAACCAACATCCCTACAGAACCTGCTGGAGGTTTTGTGAGCAGCCCAGCTCCCACAGAGCACGAGAGAAGGCAGGTGCAGCCCTGTGGGACCATTGGAGCCCTCCACAGAGCCCACCATCCAAACAGCTGAAACCCACAGGAACAGCCCCTGACCATTTCAGTTTCCCTCCTCTCCTGCCTGGCTTTAATTTGCAAAGGTTTTGCCCAGAAGCCTTCACTGTCTCTATTGTTTTACATGATCAGAGCTGTCCACCTTCAGAGGAGACCCCTCACTGTCTGCTCTGAGCCTGCCCAAGGTGCTTCTCCCTAAAAGATCCTCACCCCATGTCCCCCAAAACAAACTCACACTTGATACCCAGCCTGGTGAGGAAGCACAGATTGCCAGAGCAGTACTCAAAGCCTTCCTCAGCAGGGCCCGGATCTCCCACAAACAGCTTGCCTCAGCTTCAGTTTACAGAGTTCATAATTGTTCTGGGAGGTGCACTACAGAGCCATCAAAATGATAACAATTCTAAAAAAATTGCAGCGGGTTGTGTGGAAAGATTAAACAGCTTGGCCCTATCCTCACTGGGAAACGGGAGGCTCAGCAAACACAGAATTAACATTTTTAATATTGTGAAGGGGAATTAATAAGAGGAGAAATACTGGGGGTGGGATTCAAGAAATAACCTGATCGACAGCAGGTATTCTGCTGCTATCTGGAGGCTGAGGAGGGAAGGAGGGTTTTGTTTGTGAGGCCTCAGCAGGGAGCTGAGCTTGCCCAGGAGGTTCAGGCCAGCAAGGTAGCAACATGTGGGGTCCAAGGGGCAATGATGCCTTTTTGGGACTGTACCTAGAAACAGAGGCCAGGCAAAATTAAGGGAATAAAAAGCAGTTCTATTTATTGAAGAGCCTTCAGGTACATTTAGGGCAGACAAAGCCCCCCAGGGGCTACACCCAAAATGGACAATGGGTCATGGGTTTCACACTTTTATAAGTTTGGTCCATTTGCACATTGGGGGTTCATCTTCCAATTACAGCCTCAGGTAATGAAGTCATTTACCCCAAGTTTGCTCCCCCAACTCACTTTTGTTTCCATCTCTCAGGCCTGGGACAGTCAGGTGTCCTTGAGTGCCAGGCCTGGAGAGGAATTGTTGTGTCTGAGCACAATGGGAGACCAGCAGCTGCCACTGGGTGTGGAGTTTAGAGTTCTACACTAAAGAATTGCAGGGTTACAGATAGATGAAAAATAGAAAAGCTGAAATGCTAAGGCATCAGTAGAACACGTGTGGCCAGGCAGAGCCCTCACAAGTGGCCCCACAGCAGGAGCTCTGAGGGGGTTTTGTCCAGGTGACACCGTGCAGCAGGGACAGAGGGCTGGGAATCCCACCTGCACATGTCTGTTCACTCACAAACACACACCAGAGGAGAGTGAAGGCTTTCAGCAATCTCAAACCCAGCCACCCACCCTGAATGGCAATTCCCCCCCAGAGTACAGTACATATGGGACAGGCTTTGTTTCTTGTCACCTGTAAGCAAAGTTATTCCCAGGCAGTGTTGCCATCATGCTTAATTTAGATTTTATAACATCCTGATGACGTGAATGATGGCCCTTAAAGCACACTCCAAAGCTGCCTCCCAGTCCTCCCACAAACTGTAAGAAATTGGGAAGAGGAAAATAAAAACAGGCAGGGCATCATTTGCTTTTTTATCAACTATTTAATCATAAATCTACTTTTTTTTTTAATAGGCTACAAAAATAGCCCTGCATCACAACTAAATATTTGGAGTTAACACATGCAGATCTGGGTAACATATTCATGCCACCCCCAACCAACCAACATAACTTCCAGAAACTTTCATCCATTCCTGAACAAAATCAGCATCTTGCCAGCACTGGGTCATGTAGGATTAATGCAATCTACAGCCAAGGTTGAATATATCAGGGAGTTCCACATCACAAAGGTCAGGTGTTGCTGCTGAAGCAGCTGCAGCCCTGGCACAGCTTGTGCTGGAATTTCCACCCAGCAAATTTCTGCAGTAACTTTTCCCATTCTCTCCGAGCTCCTAAAGGTCCTGAGCCTCCATCACCTGCTGGAGGCAGCCCAGGAGACAGGAGCAGGGAAGGCAAACAGAGGCTACAGGAGTGTCTATACAACCCTTGGCATGATGTCCAGCTCTGAAAACACTGCCTTCAGTGCAGGAAAAAAACAGGAATTATCATTTCATAGAGCATTAAGCTACAGCTGAATATTGGGCATCTATGCACAAGGGCCAAATCCTGCTGTCACAAACATTGTGCTGCTCTGAGCAAAGCTGGGGGTAAGGAGGGCTCTGGTCCCCTCAAGTCACCAACAAACATTCCATTTCTACAACCCTCCACTGCAAACTGACAAACCAGCTCCCTGGGCACTGGTGTTTTATTAACCTTTTAAATTATCTAAATGTTTGCAAAAATTGTTGTCATTTTGCCACATGCTTCCTTTTCCACTTGAGCTTCGTAATGCAGAAGTGACAAGAAGTGGGAAGAAAGGTTAGAAAAGGCAACCAATCCCATCCTAGAGTACAATTAGCACAGTACTTTACTTTCACAGGGCAGTTCTGGATTGGTAAACATAATAATAGCTTTACTCCGAGGTATAAATGAGAGGGCATTCATTTGCATTACTAACACACCTTGACAAAGGTTCCAAGATCAAAATCAAGCTGTCAGCATAATTGTAAAATAACACTTTCCCCCCATTTTAATTACTTGAAATAGCTTTTCTGTATTATTAATAACATTCTCCACCATTAGAATAAAACTTGATTAAAGGCACTGCTTCGTGCACAAACACAGAGGTTTGGATAACACAGGAATGTCTTAGAAATGGGTTTGGACAACACTCTCAGGCACAGGGTGGGACTGGGGGGGGTCTCCTGTGCACCTGGATGGTCCTGCTGGGTCCCTTCCAACTCAGGACATTCTGTGAATCTGTGCTTGGGTTGCAAACGGAACAAAACCAAACAAATGTGCTCACTCCAATTCCAGCCATATCCAAGCAGTTTGAAGCAAGACTCAGCTCCCTCTCTGAGAAGTTCCCAGCCCCAAGAGGCAGCTGCTGTGAATGCAGCTGGAAAGCCCTGCTATGCAAGCAAAGGGAGAAGTTCCATGCCCACCAAACACCTCACCTGAGAGCAGATCACCCTTCTCATGGAAGGAATAAATTCTATTTGGAAGGAATTCCTCCCTGGCAGGGTGGGCAGGCCCTGGCACAGGGTGCCCAGAGAAGCTGTGGCTGCCCCTGGATCCCTGGCAGTGCCCAAGGATGTCCAGGTTGGACACTGGGGCTGGGAGCAGCCTGGCACAGGGGAAGGTGTCCCTGCCCAGGGCAGGGGTGGGGCTGGATGGGCTTTGAGGTCCCTCCCAACCCAAACCAGTCTGTGAAGAAATTCTGTGATCTCAAACCTGACCCAGTGCCCTCTGAGCCTCTCTCCAACACTTGCAGTGCATTCTGGAGGAGTCCCCACATGCACCTGCTGTGGGCACAGCTGGTGATTGGCATCCCCCAGCCATGCCATGGCTCACTCTCCCACCACACCATCCTACACTTCCTGCCCAGGGCAGGGACACCACGGAAGCAGAGCCCTGATTGCCAGGGTTACACAGCAAGTGACACCCGGCCCTTGCACTCCCCCAGGATTGCTAATGCATCAGTGCAACTAAATAAACACCAAAAAAATGCCCATTGCTGTCATAATTCTCAGTTTGATGCATCCTTCTCTCCAAGAAAATGCCTTGCATTTGAGGCTTGAAGGATTAAGTGATTTTATAGGTTTTTGCATCCCTGTCTTCCATGACTTCCATTTGATAGCTCTGGTCCAGCCTCAGCACTCACTGAGCCATTTCTGAAGATGATTAGCTCCCTGAATACATTCTGCATTGTTTGATTGCATTTAATAGAGGAATACTGTAGTACAAGACTAAAAACAAATTAATTTACAATAAATAAACTTTTATGATCACATTTAAAGAAAAGTAAACAAAAAGTCAATTTGCTTTACATGTGAACAACTTAGATGTTTTTCCAAGAGATTAACAAACTGCAGGCATTTCATAACCCCCAAAGCAGTGACCACAACAGCTCACCAGCGTTGGACTTGTCATTTGTTCCAGAGCACGCACAGCAAGTTACAAACTTCCCTCACACTGAGTGTGGTGATTACACTGATTTTTCCCAAGCTGCCCTGGCCTGTGCTTGAAAGGGCTGGCACACTGCAGCTTCTCTGTGGAGAACCATCATCACTCCATCAGCTCATTAGTGGCAATGCACAGAGGATGCTCTTGGGGCAGTTGTGTGGCTTCCTCCCAAATAGGGATAGAGCCCATGAGTAACACAAAAACAAAAAAACAAAAAACAAAAACAATCCCCCCCCCAAAAAAACAACAAAACCCCAAAACACCAAAAAACAATCACTCCCCAACAAAAAAACAAAATAAAATAAGCAAAACAAGCAAAATTTTTAAAAAATACCATTCTACGATTCTCTGATTTCAGTTGTTGCTACTCAGACACTTCTAATTAGGCACTGAAGCTGCACTGTTACACTGCACCCAAACCATGAAGTGTCCCATGGCAAAGATCTTGGCAGTCTCTACACCACCACTTTACCTGGGTGGAAATGGGAGCAGCTGAATGTGCCTGATGGGAGAGATCACCTGGAAAAGATGGCACCACTTTCCTTTAAACAGGCTTTGCCTCCGTGGGTATTGGCCATCCCTCGAGCTGTCTGCAGACCTGGCAGCTCCCAAACTGAGCAGTGCCTCCTGCACCAGTCTCAGAAAGTGCCCTCAGCCTTCTGAGCTGCAGCCCCCAAGGTACAGACAGGCCAGGTACACACTGGACACCCTCCCTCCATCCCAGTTTGCTGAGCAAGTCCTCCCTGAGGTAACAGACCCAACTGCACTGTGCACAAAAACTCCTCATATCGAGATGAAAACAGTCTGAGAATCCCAAAAAGCAAAATACCCATTCTCTGAGAGGTTAAGATGCCTCTTATGGCAGGAAAATTGGGTATCTGGCAATCTTAGAGTGCTTTAAGAAGCTGGGATTGTATTTATTTCCCATCTGTGTGAGGGAGGGAAAAGGGGTCTTCAAAAATCGTTTGTTGCTCAATATGGTCTTTTGCAGGCCTTTACCTTTTTTTGTTATTCATTGAAATTTATAAGGGAAAGCTGAGAGTCACAAATGGAAAAGAGATTTGACTGGCAGCTACAACTTCAATTCGTATGAGAAATCTCCCTGGAAAACAGATTTATTTTATCTCAGCCTCACCTTCCAGTAACAGAACCATGACAGTTACACTCACTGTTCTCTTGTGTCCCCATCCTCACACTGCAAATTACAACTGAATCACAAAGCAGATTGTCTGATACTCGTGAAAATAAAATTGATAGTCCACTCCACTCCGGCTAATTAATTTCCTTCAAACTACATCCCAGAGTGATCAAATGAGACATGAGCTCTTTCATGAGAAGGAAATCCCACTGGAGTTCCTGAACATCAAATGTAACAAACACCAGCGTTTCAACATTTGCATCGCCATGTTTGAACCCCCATGTTTGCATATGTAAGCATTATGTTTTATTAATAGTGATTAATATTAATAGTCCAAGGTGGCAGCCTGTGTGAGTTTTGGCTCGATGAGACAAGAGCAGACTGCTCATGGTTAAGGTCATCAAGAGAAGAGGATGCATCTGACCACACGAAAAGCAAAGCCAAGCGCCACGTTCCTGCTCTCAGCACTCCCTGTTCACAGCAGCACCACTGTGAAACTCTCCAGCACAGCCCTTCCTTTGTCTGCCTGGCCCTGGGAACCCTTCTGCACATTTTCACATAGTTCATATTAAATATGGGAACTTTAGCTTCCCTCACGAGCCCCAGCTCCAGAGCTGTTTTCCCTAAATAATGGCCATCTGTTCAGAATGACCTCCCCAAACAATTCGCTTTGTTAACGGCAACTTTGCCACAGTTAATTCACCAGTGGGGATTACTCCAGCCAACTTTCCATGGTCCTCTATTGTTATGAAAACCTATTATCAAGCAGTTAAATGACAGCAAGAATGCAATAAAGTACACCAGTTTTAGTTGTATCATTATCCTGGGTGCTGATGGTAATGAAAGGCTATCGCACCCCTGGCTGCAATTCTGAAATTCTGCCATACAGGAGAAAACTCCCGTCAGCAGCTATTTTCAATCTTAATGGTTTGAGCAATTAAAATCTTTGCCTAAGCCCTACCCCGGTATTTCACCCCAAATTCAATTAAGGACATCTCTGAGGTGATCTCCAAGGGCTGCTGTTGAAGCCAGGCCCCAAGGACACAAGGCTTGGCTTTCCCAAACTCAGCTGGCATGGAAGGTGTTGGTTTCCCTGTCAGACAGGTGAACCTTACAGAGGAGCACTCACAATCCCTTCTCCTCTGTGTAAATGAAACAATAAACCAGCCTTCTGAATTCTCTACTCTGAATTTGTCTCAGTAGAAAATAATGAAGTTTAATTGCCCTTACAGCCCTTTCAGTACCCCTCTGGCAGGCTGTGCTTCTGGCATGACACCTTTACTTCTTCTCCTTTTCCTTTTCCTTTTCCTTTTCCTTTCTTTTCCACTCCTTTCCTTTCCTTTCCTTTCCTTTCCTTTCCTTTCCTTTCCTTTCCTTTCCTTTCCGTGCCTTTCCTTTCCTTTCCTTTCCTTTCCTTTCCTTTCCTTTCCTTTCCTTTCCGCGCCTTTCCGCGCCTTTCCTTTCCGCGCCTTTCCTTTCCTTTCCTCGCCTTTCCTTTCTTTTCCTTTCCTTTCCTTTCCTTTCCTTTCCGCGCCTTTCCTTTCCGCGCCTTTCCTTTCCACGCCTGTCCTTTCCTTTCCTTTCCTTTCCGCGCCTTTCCTTCCCTTTCCTTTCCTTCCCTTCCCTTCCCTTTCTTTGCCTTGCTGCGCCTTGCTGCGCCTTTCCTCTCCTTTCCTTTCCTTTCCTTTCCTTTCCTTTCCTTTCCTTTCCTTTCCTTTCCGCGCCTTTCCGCGCCTTTCTGCGCCTTTCTGCGCCTTTCTGCTCCTTTCCTTTCCTTGCCTTGCCTTGCCTTGCCTTTCCACGCCTTTCCCTTTCTCATTTCTAGAGCTAAACATAAACTTAAATAAACCTCCTTGAGAAACAAGATGCACATAATTGCCACAAATACCACAAGGTGTCTAGACCATTTCAACTTTCTAAATTACACTGGGTTTGAAATTTATACAATCTGCATTTTGTATTTCTGATATGAAACTGAGAAATAAGTCTGAAACAAGTTATGGGTTTTTCTCCCCACCATGAAAGAAATGTACAGATTTATATGGACATGAAGTAGTCCTTTCCCTACTGCCGAGAGGATCCAAGTGCAGTCCTGCTGCTTGGCATGGATTCAGCTAATCTGCATTTGCAGCTCTCCTGCCCTGATAGAAGGCAGTGTATTTACCAGCCTGGATGTGCAGTTAGGCTAAAGAGTTGTTTTTCACTGGGACTCATAACCTCTACTCTTTGGAATATTTATTTTCTTCCTAAGATGCCATAGGGAAATTTTATGCAGCTTACTATATCACTTCTCCATCAGTACTACATCCAGGTTTCTTCCAGGTAACTGGCCAAAACAACTGCATGGGAGAGCTCCTCAGCAGAAATTATTGCATGAGAGGGAACATGAATGAATTCTTTATTCCTAAACAATTTTAGATTGTTTTATAATTCAAGTTTTATAATCCTGACATTAATTTTATAAGGCAGAAGTGTTTGATTCAATGTAATTACAGGAGCAACATGCAAGTACAGAGTCCCAGGAAGGGCCCTTCAAAGGGAGGTGTTTCCCAAACCAAACAGGAAACACAGGATTCTGCTGTCTCACCTCTTAGAGGAGATGAAATTGATTTTGATTCTTGGGAGAAACCACAGCAGCTGCCAGGCAGGATGGACAGTCTTGAATGTCCCTGCAAACCCACTCCCCTTTCACATGCAGGGGCAAAATCCCTTTTCTTTCCTCTGGGTCCATAATTCAAGCCAGAAATGGGAAGAACTAATATGATATCTTAATCCTCCTCACTGTCCTTCCCATAACATGATCTTCAACTAAAATTACACAACAGAAACATTGTCTTTAAAAATTAGAATAAAGCACAAGGCAACTTCGTGGCATATAGGAATGTTCCCTGTGAGAAAAAGAAACAGGAAAATAGTATATTAATCTAATAACACAGATAGGATTGTTTCTTGGAAGAACATTGCTAATAAAAGAGCAGAATAGGAGAGTTTTGTTCTGTAAAACGAGTTGTGCTTGCATGAGAAAGACCTGAACATCACTCATGCTGCTGAGAGAAAACCTGTATTTCCCAGCTCCCTCACAAATGACAGTTTCATCTCTCCCAACTCTCTATTGCCAAGCAAAAGAAATTTGGTGTAGACTTGTATAACAGCCAAACAACTGACATTTACTTTTGGTAGTCCCTCCAAAGTTGTGCACTTTCAAAACCAATATTTTTGACTAATAACCTTTCTGTTTCTCATCATAGCATTTGTTTGGATCTCTTTCTGAGTCCTGGCTTGTTGAAAATACCTGGCTAGAGTGACTGTGTCCTTGACACCTACAGAGTAGTATGGTGACTCTCCACTTGACAACTCTGATATTTCCCAGCACCCAGGAGAGCAAAGGAACAGAGCTGAGTGTTCCCCAGAAGCTCCCAAGAGAGAATTTTGCCTTTGAGTGTTCTCCCAGTGAGCTTTGCCTGTGTGCACTGTAAGGGACAGCTGTGACAAAGGTCCCCAAAGCCAATTCATGCCCTAAAGGACATTTCTGAAGCTGCACAAAGGAGTTTTTCCCTTTAGTGTAAGGGGAAAAGTCAGAGCAAGCAACAACCTGCAGCAGATCTGGATTCTGGGGTTCATTTGAAAACCCCAGGGAGATCAGAGCTTTTCCCCTCACCCCTCTCTGGGCTATCTTTGCTCATCAGGTCTCCACCTCGCTGTGCAGTGGGAGTTGAAGCAGGCAGTTCTCTTGCTGCAGCTGTGCACAGTTGTCCCTCTCAGCTCTCCCTGGCCAAGGTCCCTGGGCATCCCCAGCCTTCATCCCCCTACTCACATCCAGTATCCAGGACCTTCCCTCCAGGACCTCCCTTCTGGTCTGTCTTTCTGAGACCACTTCTCACTCTGGGAATGTTCCTTTCTCAAGCCCAGCTCTGCTGTCCAGCACCCCAAGGCCTCAGTTCTCCCTCTGCAGTCTGTGCACAAAAGCCCAAGCAGTAGGTCTGGTTTAGGTCTCCCTGGAGGATTTGGGAGGTGCCACTTTTCTAATTCAGGCATTATAAGACTTTACAGCCGTCCCAGAGCAGGCTTCTGCCAGAGGTCAGAACTCCATTTTTGGACGTTCACGCAGAGGCCACCTGTGAGTGTGCACACTGTGTCCCACTTTCAGCACTTAGGTAGGAATTTATTAAAATACGTGATGAATAGTCAGCACAAATTGCTGATTAGACCCCAATCACAGAGTTCCAGGCAGAGCACAGGCACAGGTACCGTACTCTTGATTAATCCTGCAGGCAAAGCAGGCTCTGCAGGAGCTCTGCAGCACACTGAGGGCTCTCCTCACTCCTGTCCATGTGAGCACAGAGCCTGACCCTGCTGGCCAAGCTGAGCCTGACCCTGCTGGCCAAGCCGAGCCTGACCCTGCTGGCCAAGCCGAGCCTGACCCTGCTGGCCAAGCCATCCGTGTCCTGGGGCACTGCACGCCCCCGAGGGCTGCTGCAGTGCTGCTGAAATGCCACACCTGGATTCCATTGTTGATATTGAGTTTCCATTGGAAAAGACAGCCCCAGCCAAGGGGGTGGCAGGGGAGAGCAGCCCAGAAAAATACACAAACTGGATGATTAAAAACGTGGAGGTGTATGCTGAGAATACACAAATCAGAGGACTGGCTTTGCTCGCACTTGCATCAGCATAAAACCTGACTGGCCCAAGGGAACTCGCTATAGCTGAACCTACATAAATAATGAGCTGTGAAATCAAGCTTTGAATAGCAAATAATACACTTCATGATAGTGCTCATTTCATAATAGTGCTGCACTACCTGCCTTCTGCTTCTGCCTGCCTTAGAGGCAGGGGTGAGATGAGCATACAGCTGATCACCAGCTAATCAGTGGTTACATAAAAACACATCAAATTAGGCTCTGAAGGGAAGGGGGGAAGCTTGCAAATAAGAAATAAATTAATTTTTTTTTAGAAAATCCTAATGAAATTTTTTTAGACAGCATTTGAGACATCTGCTCAGTTGTTTCACCTCTAAAGGCAGGGGAGAGGCAGGGGTGGTTTTCTCTCCCCCCAGCGGGTGCCAGTGAGCCGAGCTGATTGCTGCACACATCATTTGACATCCTGCAAACACAACGAGCAGCAAAGGCAGACAGAAACGTTCTCAGCATTTGTCACATTCCCTGATTGGTTCTCACGGAGCTGTTTGGCAGGGAATGTGGGGAGGGATGGAGTTCTGAGAGACGGAATGTGAGGAAAGCGCCTGCGACAGAGCGTCATCCCCTGATTAGGGACTCTGGGCTGGGAAACTGAGACAGGGAAATGCTTCACCCTGACACTTTGGTATTGCCTGGTACGCAAATAAAAGAGGAAGTTCATCGTTAAATCCCAATTAACTGTGCCTTCATGGCTTTGCTAAAACCCATTTATTCTCCAGGCAGCATGCTTCAAAGTGGGTGCAGCCCCAGCACAGAGCCCAAGCTCAGCAGAACCCAGAGTTCTCTGCCAGACAGGGATAAACACAGAGAGCCTCTGTGCCTTCAGCTTCCAGAAACTGCTTATCACAAACAGGACAAGCACATGGGCAGGTAGCAAGCTTGACCAGAATCTTCTCTCCAAAAATGATTATGAAACACTTCAAATCCAAAGCAGCAAAGAACGCAAACAAAAAGAAGATTGAATTGCCCTAGGAAGATCAAAAGAAGGCCATGCTTGATTGGATTCAGATTTGATTGAGATTCGCCCTCATTCATTTAAAAGTTTGAAGATGTTCAGACAGCCAAAAATTAACTCTGAAGTTGCAGAACAGGGTATAGAGAAGCCATTTCTCACGGGCTGGATTTCCCTCACAGCTTTTCTTACAAACCCATCATCTGGACTCCCACAGTTACACAGGCTCTCATAACCCACACATCATAACCACGTTTGTTTTAGGATATAATGACACCCATTCAGGCAGCTACCAAAACCCTCAACAACCTGGGTGTGTGCACACACACCTCCAGTTCTGCAGCCACTCCTAACAATGACATTCATTCCACTGCTGAACTAACATACATACAACTATTTAATTAAATAGATTATCAAGTTAATATAAAATTAGTATAAAATCATACAGTTTATGACTCTATGACTTCAGCAGGGCTGGCATTTATGCTTAAATTAAGTCCTGCACTCTGTGTCCTGCAACTCTTGTGAAGCAGACACGAATTATTATCTCCATGCCCTTCATAAATTGGAAACTGAGGCAAGAGAAGTTAAGTGACTTGCTCGAGGACACCTGAAAGGTTAGAAATGATGCTGTTGTGAGTGATGAGCAGGAGAGTGGCTGGATAAACCCTTGTTTAAAGACTGAAGTACATTTACTGAAACGGATTAAAAATAGGCGCTTTGTTTTTAAAATGGGTTGTTGGAATTTCTCAGTATTTTGTGATTGTTTTCTCTTGCCCTCCACCAGCAGCAAAGTTCACACACATGAAAGCAATATTTAACATTGAAACCTTTAAAAGTTATTCTTGTCCCAGTAGCGTTGACCTAAATTTAGAACAAATTCAAGGACAAGCTTTATCCTGTAAGCCCCACGTGTGCCAGCAGCCCCCTGTGCTCAGGCTCACAGCATCATCACCTTTCAGGGAGGAGGCTCTAAAGAACATCAGCACCTTGCCCAGCCCAGGGAAAGCCCTACCCCCACTATCCCCGCCTTCAACACAAGTCAGCAATGTAACTCTGCCTCCAAAGTTCAAATTCCTTCTGTTTGTACCTAGATGTTTCCTTGGTACATCAATTCAGATGTTTAAGGTTTCCACCCCAATCAAGGCAGGATGGACCATCCAAGAGCAGTCATGTCTGGGCAGGCTCTGGGTACTGAAAAGATCAAATACATATGCAGCAGAAAAGCTGTAATTAAACTTGAAGTCAGGAAAACTCCAGGCATTTCCTATTGTCCAGTATGCACAAAAGGGAGTGACTCAAAGAAGAACTTGCAGCTTCTTTTTGAGCACAAACAAGAGGCACTCCTGAGCTGGAGGAAGCAGGGTCACAGGGAGCTGCATCACAGCTATAAATAATTCTGATTTTAAGGCTACAGTTAAATGAAAACAGAAAATACAACTGACAGCACCTATGCTTCTTGTCTTTCTCTATATTCTCTTACAGTTGACCTTGAGAATATTTAATATTAGCCTAAGGGTGGAAAGAAATGTTCTTCCTCACCGCAATCATTTAATAATAGCTTGTCCTCCTTCTGCTCAATATGCAAGCAGACACTGCTTTTGTCGTGCCTTCAGAAGGTGCTTTGCTCACACTGAGCCGGTGCCTGAAGCACAGGGACTGCCCGTGCCCGGGATGCAGGGCTGTGCCCCCGGTGTGGACAAAGGCAGTGTCACAGCACGGGGTGACCACGGAACAATTCCTCTGTCGCCCAGCACAGCTCTTTAGAGGGGCGCTCCTGCCCCTCAACCAGACGGGAAACCAACCCAACACACCATTAGAGCTGAACCACACCGTGAATTTTGATTCAACAGGCGTTTCGTGGAGAAAAAGCGTCTGCCAGCAGTTTGGAGACGGGGAGAGACCCGATTGTTAAACTGTGCTGTGTTGGGTTTGTGAGCGCTCCGGTCTGGCAGCGTCGCGGGCTGGATGCAGGAGGGCCAGCCCTGGAGCCGCAGTGCCCTCTCCCGAGCTCGGCAGGCTCGGCAGGCTGGGCAGGCACCGGCACCGGCTCCGGCACCGGCACCGGCACCGGCACCGGCACCGGCACCGGCACCGGCACCGGGCTGCCTTCGCAGAGCGCGTCCCCGCACGGGCAGAGCCGCTCCGAGCAGCCCGGGCTGGCCCCGCTCCGCGCACGGACCGCGCTGCAGCCCGGCTGGGGACGCCTGCAGAGGGATGGGACACGAGAAGCGAGGCTGTCTCAGCTCCTCTTCTTGAAAACACCTTTAAAACAACGCGGAATGAGCAATCGCTGCCGGGTGCGGGGCGGCCGCAGCTGCTGCAGGCTGGAGGAGCAGCCCGGGAAGGGAACGGCAGCGCCGCTGTCCCCGGGCACAGCCACGGCACGGGAATTCTCCGGCCGAGCCGCCGCAGCGGGGATTTCAGGGAATGCTCTCACAGCAATGCACGGCTGCTCCGGGATTGCAGGCGGGGACACGGCGTGGGCATCGCCAGCTGCGACTGCCGGGAGCCCGGAGCGGCCGCGGCGAGCGCACAGCACACACA
>VZTZ01022642.1:16596-28841 GCA_013400955.1 Drymodes brunneopygia | reverse complement strand
GGGCTGCACCGGCAGCTGTCAAAGGCGGCGGGGAGCCCCCAGCCCCCCATCCCACCCCCCCTCTCCATCCCATCCCACCACGGAGCCGGACCCATCCCGCACCCCCATCCCACCCCCCATCCCTGAGCCCGCACTCTGCACCCCTTGGCTTTCTCCGTCTCCCCCAGCCCGCAGCCAAAGCTCGTCCCCAGGGGACACCCGGGCCAGGCTCAGCCCGGGAGGTGCTAGCGCGGGCTGGGGTCTCTCTGTGCCGGGCCAGCTGCCCCCCAGGTTTTGGAAGGGCTGGGAACAAACTGGGCGCTGCAGGGGGCAAATCCCTGTCTCCCAGTGCGAGCTAAAGCGGATGGAAGGGTTTGGGGAGGGGGGAAACTGAGGCACGGGAGGGCCGTGCAGGGCTGAGCCCGGCGCGAGGGTCGGGGTCTGGCGGGGGATCACGTTTCTCTGTACTGGCATTGTCTGCGCTGCAAGGCGGCTGTTGATATAACTCTGTCTACACGAGGGCTTTTTCTGGCCAAAAATCCTTCCCTTCCTGCCCTCCCGGGCTGAAACAGCAAGGCTTGCAAAACCGTCCGGGCAGAGCCGGCTGGAGCCTTCCCTCCGCTCCCGCTTCCTCCAGCTGAGCGGAGCAGACGAGGCTTCAGCCGGGATTAATGAGCGCTGGCTTTGCCGCTGTCCCCTCCTCGCCCCTCTCCTGAGCACCCCAAGGACCCCCGGCACCTCCTGGGACCGGCTGTTCCCCCCTTCCCGTTCCTGTTCCCCTCTTCCTATTCCCGTCCTGCTTTTATGCTAACCTGATGGGATTAATTTAATTACGGGAGTTCTTCCCCGGGAGCCGGGGGTGGGGGGGATCAGGCCCTGCCACGCATCGCTCGAGCCGGGGATTCACCCTCCACGGGACGGGGATGATGAAATCCAGTTTTTTGGGGAGCCAGAACCCGTTGGCATCCCCCATGGCAGTCCCTGATCTCCCCTGGCATCCCATGCGGGGTTTGGTTCAGTTTTGGGGTGCTGAGACCCCCCCCACCCCGAGCTCCGGGCAGTGCCAGAAACAGCCAAGCACCGAGGTTTTGCCACGGCCGCGGCTCCGGGGAGGGAAAGCACCGGGAGTGGGATTTGTGTTCCTCATGCCAGAGGTATCCTGAGGCCACCGGCTGCCCGCGGCTCGCCGGCCACCCCGGCGATGCCACCCCGTCTGCAGCGGTGCCAGCGGAAGGGGAAGAGCCTCCCGTGCCGCCGCGTCGCTTCCAAGGATGCCAAAACGGGAGATCCAGCCCTCGGACCAGCCCCCGGGTAGCCGGGGAGGAAGGAATCGGCCGCGGCCCCGGTTTCCCTTCACCCGGTCAGCACAGCCAGGTCTCGGTGCCCGGGAGCAGCGGCCGGGTCAGATCCGGGTCGGATCTCCGGTTGGGAAAGGCGGCTGGAATCGCTCCCAGCACCCCCAGCTGTGCTGGGACAGCGGCTCCAGGGCTCGCTCTGGCTCATCCCAGAGGAGCCGGGGGATTGCTGAGCCGGGACCCCTTGGGTGCCTCCAGCAGCCCCTGGGACCGGGGGATCGAGCCCACCTTGTAGCCTGAATTAGCCCCACATCCACATTTTGGGGTGCTTGGCTAAACCGGGGGGCTGAACCCCCTCCTCTCTGGCATTCCATCACCCTGCTCCATGGGGAGAGGGACATGAAGGTGCAGAGCCCCCAAAGGCTCACGCAGCCCCCCAGATTTGGTATTTGGGTGCATCTTCTCTCCCAGAGTCCCATGGGGGGCTCAGCATCACCTGCACGGCAGAACCACGGGACACACGGATGGGGTGGGGGATCTGAGCCCCCTTTCCCGGGCGTAGGAGCTTCCCAGCCGTGCCTGGAGTTCTCCAGCCGCCGGGATTTCACCTAGATTACACTTTCCAGGCGTCGCCAGCCCGGGCTACTGGTTGCAGTCACACTTGTCAAGCTGCCCAAAAATATTTTCCAGCCGTTATATGTCACTTATTCATGCAGGGTAAAAAATCCACCCGCGGAGCCGGGGCCGGCGGGAGGCCTGCGGTTCAGGGCTCGGCAAACCTTGGAAATCCCAGGCCGATCCCGGGATCTGCTTTATCTTTGTGTAATCACCCGTTCGGCGCGGCGGCATCCTCCGGCGGGGGCCCGGGGTGGCACTGCGAGGCCGGGGGGCTCCGCTCCTCGCTGCCCTCCCTCCCCCGGCTCCTGGGAAACGCCTCGGCTGCTGATTCACGCCGCCGGGTCGTGCCCAGGGGGGAGACGGCGCTTCCTGAGGCTTTATCCGCCGCCGAGCCGGGGCTGGGAAACACATGGCCGGGAGGGACGGGGCGGCCCCGGGGAGACCCGGGGAGAACAAAGCAGCCGGGAGGGGATGCGGGGAGAGGAGGGGAGGATGGCTCGCCGTGGGGTTTCCCCAAATTTTTTTTTTTTTTTCCCGGGGAAGGGGGTTTTCCGGGCAGCAACGTGTCCTCCTGGTCCGCCTGTGGCTTTTGCTGAGGATTCTTGGAAGTCTCTGGAGGGAAAAGAGCTTCTCACCGCATCCCGCCGAGCCGTGGGAAGCGGAGGTGCCGCCGAGCACCTGGCCGAGGGCTGCGGGAGGTCACTGCCGGCCAAGTTTGCGTGGCAAAGCCCGCTCCACGCGCGTGGGGTGATCCCGAGCCGCTGGAGGGTTTATCGGGGAGCCGGGAGCAGCCTTGGGAAGGGGTTAAAGTGTGCTGGGAACAGGACAGGGCTGAGCAGCTGGAGCACAGCACGGGGGGTGTTTGCAGCCAGAGCCCTGGGGAGGATGCCCAGAGCTCCGGGAGCCCTTGGGAGTCGGTGCCCTCCTCCTGGCAGAGCCGGAGACAGCGACAGGAGAGCCCGGGATGCCCCACGTGTGCCCAGCTGGGTGTCAGGGCACATCCCCATCTCCACTCCCTGTCCCCGCTGCCACCAGGCTTCTCTCCAAAGTGCCACCAACCCCCCCGACATCCCCTTGGCAGTGCCATTCCCAAATATTTTCCTTTCCAGCAGCTCTCCCTTTCACAGGAACTGCTGCTGTTGGCCCGGGATGTGTTTTCCTCGGTGACCTGGCCTTGGAGAGGGGATGTGGGGGAGACCTCGCTGCTTGCGCACGGCTCCTTCCATCCCGGGGCTCCGGCGTGCCTCAGGTTTGGCATCGTCCACGCCGAGCCCTGGAGGAGGCTTTTCCCTCCGTTTGCTGTCACGGAAGAGGAGCAGAAGGAAAGCGCTCCCCTGGCGTGATCCAACCGTCCCTCCCACTCCCAACCTGCCCCCGGACGGACGTTTCCTGCCCCTGGAATTTGTTCGCTGCCCGGGATGTTTATTAGAGGCTCAGCGGTGCTTCTTTCATCGCCTGGAGCAGGCAAAGGGCTTGGAGCCTGGATGCCGATGCCCAGGGCTGGGGAGGGAATTTGGCTGCGGGTGCCCGGGGAAGCGTTGGCGGAGGGAGGCTGTGCCTTGCACCGAAGGGAATTCGGGATAGGGATCATCCCTCCAGCTCGGATGTTGGGCCTGAGCCTCTCTGCCTTCCCCAGCTGCTGGATGCCCAGCGCCGGGTGCTGGCACAGCCCTGGGCCTCCCAAAAACACCAGCTGGGATAAGGATGCTCCAGCCGGGAAGCAGAAGGCGGGGGGATGGCAGTGACCGATGTCTGAGCGCGGGGCTGGCTCTTGGGGGGTGCCCCGTGGTGCTGACAGGCTCTGTCCCCCCGTGCCTCAGTTTCCCCACTGGCTGCACAGGGGCCGTGATCTGGCCTGGCTCCCAGCCTGGCCTCCGAGGCTTGAATTCCTGCTTTGTGCCTGCTGCGCCGCTCGGAAGGTGCTCTGGGAAAGCAAATATTCCTCGCCCCGGCGTTTACAGCCTGGCGGCTTCCCTCTCCCCCGCCGCCGGCGAGGGGCACCGAGAGAGGGGCTGCGCCGGTGCCGGGGGACACAACAGGGGCTGCTGCACCTCCGTCCCGTCCCCCCTGTCCTGGGGGTCTCACAGGGCCACTGCGGGGTCCCCACTGCTCCCCCAGCCCCCAAAACCCCGGGATGCTCCACATCCTTCCCCCTTCGCACCCTGCCCCGGGGCTCTGTGGGTCGGGCAGACCCCCGGGGCCAGGGGGACACCCCAGGGCAGAGGGGTCCCCTCGCGTCCGGCCGCGGCCCCGGCGTGTTTTGCCGCGCAGCTGGGCCGGCGTGCGGGGGCGAGGGGCGGTGCGACGAGCATTCCTCACATATTTAAGGGCTCTGAGAGCCTGTGGGATGTTGCGCCGGTGGCTCCGCGGCTTAACAACCCGGCCGGGGCGCACCTATTAAAGATCTCACTTCCATCCCGCTCCCGGCTGGGGCAGAGCAGTTCAATCCCTGCTCCCTTCCACTCTCCAAATCTGCACCGGGAGGGATGCTCGGGACTCGCACGAGGACTTGGAATGACCGGCATGGAGCCGCTGAAGCAGGGAGGGAATGCTGGGCTGGGCGGATGCTTCCCAGCCTGCCCAGTGCCCTTTGAGGGTTCCTGGGATCCACACCGGGATGAGAATCCCCCAGTGATCTTTGAGAGTTCCTGGGATCCACACGGGGATGAGAATCCCTCCTGCCCAGTGCCCTTTGAGGGTTCCTGGGATCCACACCGGGATGAGAATCCCTCCTGCCCAGGGCCCTTTGAGGGTTCCTGGGATCCACACTGGGATGAGAATCCCCCAGTGACCTTTGAGGGTTCCTGGGATCCACACTGGGATGAGAATCCCCCAGTGGCCTTTGAGGGTTCCTGGGATCCACACTGGGATGAGAATCCCCCAGTGGCCTTTGAGGGTTCTTGGGATCCGCACCGGGATGAGAATCTCTCCTGCCCAGTGCCCTTTGAGGGTTCCTGGGATCCACACCGGGATGAGAATCCCTCAGTGGCCTTTGAGGGTTCCTGGGATCCACACCGGGATGAGAATCCCTCCTGCCCAGTGACCTTTGAGGGTTCCTGGGATCCACACCGGGATGAGAATCTCTCCTGCCCAGGGCCCTCCAAGCGTTTGTGGGACCTGCACAAGGATGAGGGTCTTTCCCACCTGGTGCCCTTTGGTGGGATCCTCGCAGGGATGAGAGTCCCTCCTGCCCCGTGTCCTTCAAGGGCTGGTGAGACCCACACAGGGCTGAGGGTCTTTCCCACCCTTTGGAGGGATCTTCGCAGGGATGAGGGTCCCTCCTGCCCCGCACCACGCACGGAGCCTCCTCTGCCCCAGACTGACCTGGAATCTGATCCCGTGCTGTTTATCTGCCGCCCGCCCCGCCAAGGCTTCCCCAGGGCTCTGTTTGCTTTTCCCGGCTCACCAGAACATCGAGTTCGCGCCCCGGCCGCTTCCCACCGCTTGTTTTATCGAATTTTTCTCTGCAACACGGTTCCCAACCTTGGTGGAGCCCGAGGTCAGGCTCATCCCAAAATCCCAGCGAGGTCAGGCCCGTGGGTACCCCCTGCACTGCTCGCCTTGCCCAGGGGGATGAGGGATGCTGAGCTCCTGCATCCCAGGCAGGGACCAGAGGGACCCCGCGGGGGGATCCACGGAGCTGCGAGCGGGCAGGAGGTGCCTGTAGGATGGGGATGGGGGTGCTGAGGGGTTTGGCCCCGATCCGAATGAAAAACCTTGTTTGTCTAAAGCTTCAGCCCCGGTTACGTCACCGTTCCAAGAACCCGAAAGAAAACACAGCACAAAAAGTCAAACAACAGAGGAGGGCTGAGCTATCTCCCGGCTGCGGAGGGGGAAGAGCTCCGTGGGAGCCTCCGGGCAGCTCCCAAAGCGCTGGCTGTGGCCTGGAGGGGGTGGGAGGGATGTGCAGGGATGGAGCTGGGATGATCCCCCTCTCCCTTTCTTCACTCCTGACTGCTCCGTGCCCCACGCCTGGCCTTGGAGCTGGCGTCCCGCTGGCACCGCATCCTCCCCCTGGCACCGCATCCTCCCCCTGGCACCGCATCCTCCCCCTGGCACCGCCTCCTCCCCCTGGCACCGCATCCTCCCCCTGGCACCGCATCCTCCCCCTGGCACCGCATCCTCCCCCTGGCACGGCCGCGGCTCGGACCTTGCCCCCAGCGCCTCTGTGACAGAGCAGAGAGCAGCCCCTGTGGCACAGCCCGCAATCTCCCGGGCTGGGAACAGCTCAGGGACACGGGGACACCTCCGCGATGGCTGGGGACCGGTGTCCCCTGGTTTGGGGTCTCTTGGGTGGGGGAGGGGATGTGCTGCAGGGAATGGGTGCCGGGGGTGTGACCCCTCGGGGTCCCTCTCACTTACAGGGTTTCCCCCTCACTTGCAGGGGGTCCCTCTCACTTACAGGGTTTCCCCCTCACTTGCAGGGTGTCCCCTCCACCTCTCTCCCATGAACCGGGAGGGGACAAGTGGCATCCACGTGGCAGTGTCCCCAATGAAGCCCCTTGGAGTGCTTAACAGTGTCTGGGGGCTTTTGACGAGCAGAGACCCCTCCCCCTAAATAACCCCACGTGTCCCCTCATGCCACGGGTGCACAGGGAGTGAGTGGGAGGAGGACGTGACCGGAGCCCAAACCAACCTGGAAGTTTCTCAATCCTCACTCTGGGCTTGGCCCCGACGTGTCCGTGCAGGGATCGCTGCCGGGCCACCCCCTCGCCGTCCCCCACAGCCCTGCTGGCCCCTCCAGGAGCCACCATCCGCCGTCCCCTGTGGGCTGGGGGGTTCTGGGGGAGCCCAAGCTGCCTCAAACCTCCAGGAAAAGCAGCCCCCCGTCCCCGGGCCGGCCTGCCCGGCTCTCTCACGTCTCCCAAATCCCTCACATATGGTTTCTATATCACTTGGCTCCGCCGGCGCTTGCTCGGCTGTAAGCGAGCTTACTTTCCCTTGTCTTTCCATGCAGCTCTTGGCACGGGATGCTCGTCCTTCTCCCCGGCCCTGGTCCTCCCCCGCGCTGCCCGTTCGGACACGTCTCTCCCGGCCCCGGGGAGGGTGTGGGGAGGCCGGGGCCGGCTCCTGCCTCTGCTCTGCCCTCAAATTGCAGCCTGGCCGTGCCAGCCGCAGGTCGCTGCCAGGGGAGGTGCCGGCCCCGGCTTGTTTTGCTCTTCCCTCGGCGCTGCCGCCGGTCTGCTCTCCACCCCGGAGATTCCCCCGATGGGATTCACCCATCGGTCAGTGCTGGGGACTGCCCCAAAACGTGGCTTTTTCACCCCAAAGCTCTCCACGTCACTGCTGGAGCGAGGTTTGGGCTCGGTGCCACGGGAAGGGATGGGATCCAGTCTGCTCCTCTGATCCCATGGCTGTTCCTCTCACCCCGTGCCGGCTTTCTGGACCTCTCAGGGTCATCCTAATTGTCCCGCCTTGCTTTCGTAATTAGTGGCTCTTTTGGGATCCATTTGCGAAGTGCTTGGAGCGCGACCTTGGCTCCGCTCACCCTCATCCCCTGAGCTGCTCCGGCCGCCCCATTCCCCACCACTGCCCTTCCCAAGGGGTGGAGAGTTCAGGGAGGGCCGGGCACCCTCTGCTCTTGCCCAGGTACCCCCAAAACCGCTGAGGAACTCCACTCCCACCCCACCCCGCTGCGGCCACCTCCGGAGCCACGGCCTGACCTCAGCCAGCCCCGGCGTTTCCGCAGGAGCCGCGTCCCCGCGGCTCGGGGCCGGCCAAGCGCCGGGAGCCGCGCGTGTCCCGCGGCCCTGGGTGACAGAGGGGCCGTGGAAAGGAGGACAGAGAGGAGGAGGAGGAAGGGTTCTGTGCAGGGTCATGTCCTCCAGCCCCGTGGTGCTGAAGCATCTCAGCCCTCCCGGTGCTGGAGGGGGGTCCCGGCCCCGGCAGACGGCCGGCTCCGTTCCTGCGGGCGCTGGGCGCAGCGGGAGCTTCCCGGCCCATATGGCTCCGCTCCGCGCTGGCAGATGACTCAGAGGTCGCTGCTTTGGAGCATCCTGGGGCTGTCGGAGCTCGCACCGGACTGGGGGGCAGGAGCCGGGCAGGAAGAGGATCCTAAAGCCAGCAAAAGTGGGGGGGGGAAAAGGGAGTTTTGCAAGACAAATAATAATAGAAAGCCTAAAAAGTGATGGATGGGCTTTATGCAATCCAGATGTGAGCGCAGGGCTGGCTCCAGCTGCTGGGGAGTGGGGGGAGCCCGGCCAGCACCACGCTCACTTCAGGGAGAGAGGGAGGAGGAGGAGGAAGGGTTTGCCTTCATCTTCAGGGCTTGTCAGGTGTGGAGGGGCTGGGGAGAGGCACCCGATGGGATTTGGGACCCACAAAGGAGCGTTCACCACCTCCTCCTCCCCTCCCAGCCGCCTTCCTGGGTGACATCGCCCTGGACGAGGAGGACCTGCAGCTCTTCCAGGTGGACCGGGTGGTGGACCTGGCACGTCACACCGTCACCCGCCTGCCCTCCAACTCCTCAGGTACCGCCGTGCCCCCACAGCCCCCCGTCCACCCCCGGGGGGCTGCCCGCACTGATCACCCCATCCCCACAGGCAGCAACGCCACCCACCCCCGGCCGGGCCACCCTCGGCGCAGCCGTGGCCGGCAGCGGGCACGGAGCCGCCGCGCTGCCACATCCCGGCCAGAGCGCGTGTGGCCGGATGGGGTCATCCCCTACGTCATCAGCGGCAACTTCAGCGGTGAGTGACGGCGAGCCGGGGGGTGTCCGGCCGTGCCGTGCCGTGCCGTGCCTCGGTTTCCCCGCCGGGCTGACGCCCCCGCCGCCCCTCCGCAGGCAGCCAGCGAGCCATCTTCCGGCAGGCCATGCGCCACTGGGAGAAGCACACGTGCGTCACCTTCCTGGAGCGCAACGACGAGGACAGCTACATCGTGTTCACCTACCGCCCCTGTGGGTACGTCCAGGGGTGCTGCAGGACCTGTCCCGGGGAGTTGGGGCTCGGTTTTGTGGAGGGGATGCATCTCCTCGGGGTCCTGGAGGTGCCGGAGCTCGGCGCTCGCCGCCGGGGGTTGAGGTCGGTGGCGCGGCACCAGCCCGGGCTTGCAGCGGGGCTGACGCCAAGGGAAACAGGGGTTTGGACGAGCTCAGCATCTTCACGCGTCAGGGCACGGCCCTGGCCAAGCAGATGGTGGTTAGGAGGAGGATTTCCCCTGGAATGGGAGCCCCTGCGTGGGTGCAAAGCCTGAGCAAAGCCGGGTCCGGAGCACGGGGCTGGAGCAGCTCAGCTGCAGGGCAGGGGTGAGGATCCACCCTCGGAGCAGGACTGTGGGATTTGGGGTTGGTGCAGCTGTGCCGTGCCATGCTGTGCCATCCCGTGCCAGCAACTGAGCTCTCCCAGTTTCCAGGCAGAGCTGAGGCTCAAGTTCCTCACCTGAAGTTCCTGTATCAGGGATGATTCCCCCCACGTTTTGTGGGACCCCCGCCCTGATACGCTTGGCCAGGGAACACCGAGGTGTCCCCACCACCCCCAGAGAGCCAGGAATGACCTGGTTCCTCCCCTCCAGGTGCTGTTCTTACGTGGGCCGCCGAGGGGGGGGACCCCAGGCCATCTCCATCGGCAAAAACTGTGACAAATTCGGCATCGTGGTGCACGAGCTGGGCCACGTCATCGGCTTCTGGCACGAGCACACGCGCCCCGACCGGGATGACCACGTCTCCATCATCCGGGAGAACATCCAGCCAGGTGGGGATGAGCCTCCCTCCTCCTCCTCCTCCTCTTCCTCCTCTTCATCCTCCTCCTCCTCTTCTTCCTCCTCTTCTTCCTCTTCCTCCTCTTCCTCCTCCTCCTCCTCCTCTTCCTCCTCCTCTTCCTCCTCTTCCTCCTTCTCCTTCTCCTTCTCCTTCTCCTCCTCCGCCTCCTCCTGCTCTTCATCCCTGCCCTGGGGTGCTGCCGAAGTTGGGGTCCCCCCGGCAGTGTCCCCGTCCTGTCCTCCACAGGGCAGGAATACAACTTCCTGAAGATGGAGCCGGAGGAGGTGGAGTCACTGGGGGAGACCTACGACTTCGACAGCATCATGCACTACGCCAGGAACACCTTCTCCAGGTAAGGCCCGGGGTGTCCCCTTGTGTCACCCTGGGGACAATGGCATGGTGTCCCCAAGCCTTAGGGATGGTCACCAGCTGCACACGGGGTTAATTCCCTCGGAAAAGGCTCCTTTTGGTGTGTAGGGTGAGCTGAAACCCCTCAGCGTCCCTTCCCAGAGCAGGGAATCGCTGTCCCCGCGGTCACCTCCACTGGGGACACGTCTCCGCTGACTCACCGGCCGGCGGGCTTTAATTAGCCGGGCTGCTTTTAATTAGCCGGGCTGTTTTTAGCATCCTTCCCCCCTGGTGGCAGCGGCGGGGAGAGGCCGCAGGGCCCGGTGATTCCCACCCGGCTCATCCCTTCCCTGCCCCAGGGGCATCTTCCTGGACACCATCCTGCCCAAATACGACGTGAACGGCGTCCGTCCCGCCATCGGCCAGAGGACACGGCTCAGCAAAGGGGACATCGCCCAGGCCCGCAAGCTCTACCGCTGCCCAGGTGAGTGTCACCGCCCTGAGGGGACACAGAGGCCCAGGGGAGCACCCCTGGGGTTGTATCTCCCAGGAAACGCTCGGCTTCACCCCAAAAGTTGGCAAAATCAGCGTCATCCAGGATGGATTCTCTGTTTGCGGTGGGTTTGGGGTCATTCCCCGCCGTGGGGTTCCCTAAAGAGCACGCAAGGTGCTTTTCTCTGTCCATGGGACTTCTGGGGGGTTGTGAGCAGAATCTGTTCATGTGAGGGTGTCCTCAGCTGCCCTCTCCTGCTGCTCCTCCAAGAAAAGAGCATCCCCCCGGAGCATCACCCCAAAAAATCCTCTCTAAGGCGTCTTCCAGGAGCAGCCCTCAAAAGAGCGTCCTTCAAAGAGCATCCCCAAAAAGGATCCCCCAAGGAAATCCCCCGAAGAGCATCATCCAAGAGCATCCCCCAAAAAACATCCCCCAAAGAAATCCCACAAAGAACATTCCCCAAAGAGCATCCCCCAAAGAACATCCCCTAAATAACATCCCCCAAAGAACATTCCCCAAAGAGCATCATCCAAGAGCATCCCCCAAAGATCATCCCCCCAAAGAGCATCCCACAAAGAGCATCATCCGAAGAAATCCCCCAAAGAAATCCCCCAAAGCACATCCCTCAAAGAAATCCCACAAAGAGCATCTCCCAAAAAATTCCTCCAAGAGCATCCCCCAGAGAACATAACAAAAGAAATCCCCCAAAGAGCATCCCCCAAAGAAATCCCCCAAAGAGCATCTCCCAAAAATGTCTTCCAAGAGCATCCTCTAAAGAGCATCTCCCAAAAAACATCTCCCAAGAAAATCTGAAGAGCATCACCCCTCAAGAGCCTCCTGCAAGAGCATCCCCCAAAAAATCCTTCAAAGAGCATCTCCCCAGATCATTCCTACAAAAGAATCCTTCAAGAGAACAGCATCCCCCCAGAGGATCTTCCAAGATCATCCCCCAAAGAGCATCCCCCTAAAAAATCCTCCAAAGACGCTGAGAAATGCAAATCCTCCATTCCCCCAAGAGCCTCCTCCGAGAGCAGAGCCTCCCCTGAGAGCATCCTCTGACCCCAAAACCACCCTTGGGCGAGCGAAACTTCCTCAGAGCATCCTCCAGGAGCATCTTCCGTCACAGAGGGGTTTGGATGAGGTGGGACGGGACATCCTGATCCCATCAGAACCCACAAAATCCCCCCCAGGGCTGGAGCAGATCGTGCCCAGCTCACTGCTGTCACCTTGAAGGGCTCTGGGGCTGTGACCGTGAGCGGTGGCATTGTCCCAGACACGAGGGAAGGGGCGGGGGTGGCTGGCACGAGTCCCCCCGACAGCAGGCACGTGCTCCGGGGCTATGCTGGCAACATCTGCAAGGAGTTTGGCTCCCGCACGCTCCCGCTTAATTCCAGCAACTAATTAGCAGCCTGGAAAGAGGGACGCCTTTGTGAGGGGCCCCACGGCCGTGCCGCCTTCGGGGGAGCAGGAAAAGAGATTATTTCGGAGNGGAGCGCGGGCGGCGAGCCGGGCCCCGCGGCGTGGCACGGCACGGGGGGGCCGGCAGCGCTCCTGCCCCCCGGCCGGGGCCTTGGAGGGGTGCCACGGAGCCGGGAGCACCTCCAGGGGATGGCGGTGGTGTGGTTTTTTTGGTCCTCAGGGCTGGGAATTTGGGTGGGAAAAGAGCGCTGGGGGTGGGGGTGAATGCAGTGATGCCATTCCCAGTGCTGGGGGTTTCACTGAGGGGTCAGAACCCCGATTTTCTCCCTTCGCAGCCTGTGGGGAGACACTCCAGGAAGGCTGGGGATGGTGATGATGTGGATATTTTGGTCCT
>VZTZ01022620.1:996935-1120640 GCA_013400955.1 Drymodes brunneopygia | reverse complement strand
ACGACGACGACGGAGGAAGAGGAGGAGATGGTGTCCCCAGCTGCCTCCGCCGGGCGCCTGGGCTCCGCGCTGCCCTTCCTACTCGTGCTCCTCGACCTGCAGTACCAGGGTGAGCCGGGCCGGGGTCCCTGTGGGGGTGCGCTGAGGTGGGGGGGCTGTGTCCGCGCCCCGCCGGGGTTGGGCCCGTGGCTGGTGGCTGGTCACCCTCCCTCCTGTCGGGGCTGCGCAGTGTCCTCCGTGGCGGCGGGGCACACACCCCACTCCTCCCCGCCTCTCTCGGCCCATGCCCTTTTGAGGGTGGGAGAATATTTTGGGAAAAGGTGTGAGGTGGGAGGTACAGCGCTGCCACCTCATCACTCGGGGCTGTGGCGAAGGATGCTTAACGAGGGCACCGCCGCTGCCGGTGACCTGTTGGGGTTTGTCGGAGTTGCTGGCAGTGCGGCTGGAGGTGGCTCGCAGTGTGTGCGCTCCGCGCTCCCCGGCCTGCTCACGGACGGGCTGAGGCGGCCGCCAGCCACTGTGGGGCCTCGGGTGCTGTGGTGTCCTCGAGTGCAGCTGTGTGACAGCATTAGCTGTTTGTGCTAGCCGTGAATTTCTCGCTCCGGTGTGGATTTTGTGTAGTTCCGAAGTTCAAAGACTTCTCCAGTGGCCCTTCTCAGCCGCAGCCAGTATTAGCTTAAAGATTCGCTGGGGCTTTTGATGGTTGCGTTGATTTTGTTCTGTTGTTGTTGTTTTGTTGTTATGGTTTCTGTTGGTTTTTTGGGTTTTTTTCTGTTCACTTCTCACCATTAGTATTTGAAGTTCGGCTTATCTGCGTTTTGTGCGGCTTGTTTACTTTCATAGTACACTGCCAGCAACACCTGTAGCCAGACTTTTATTCACAGGCTTCTGTTATATTTCTGACTCTGTTATAGAGTGGTGGTTACTGTCAGGGTTTCACCTGAGGGACATTCTTTACCTGCCAGTGGCAGATGGAAGTGGAACTGAAGCTGTCAGTAGCCAGAAAAAGTCTATGGGCTTCAGGAAGATACAGGCTAACATTAAAAATTCAGTTGATACATTAAATTACAGAATAATTCAGCTGGCCAGGTGACAGCAGGAACATACTGGCAAAGACACTCTGCATTATACCATGTACTGTGGTGTCAAATTCCCCCCTTTTTTTAATATGCATTCTAGTAGTGTTAGAAGACAAATAATAACTTTTGCCAGAGTATTCTGGTTTTTTTTTCCCCCCTTGAGATTGTAACAGCGGTGCTTCTGTTGAGGATTCTTTATTTGGAGTTTATAACTGACCAGCCTATTTCAAGTATGTGATTTAATGGCTATTTGGGCTTACCACGTTTCCTATTTGGGGAACGTTTTCTTAACTTCAGTTAATAAAGATGTAGCGTACAGTAGTAGAGTACAAAGTGGTAGTACTGGGTCTTATTTACTGGATTTACTAGCCTCTTAGTTCATGAGTTAATTTTTCAGAATGTGTAGTTACAGAATTTGAAGGGAGGTATATTAAGTATGTAGTTTTTTTCTCTTACGAATATTACTGGTCTTTGAGCTCAAAGATGTTCATAGTCATATTTAAATTTGTGTTTTGTTGTCTTGATAATAGAAGTCTGCCTTGTGTCCTCTGATTCATGAATCTGGAGGAGTCATTCTGTATTAACTTTGTACCTAAACAGTTGATGTCAATGAATATTATTTAGATCTGGCTGGTAAATACACTCAGTAAAAACATTTTTGATTCCTCCTCTTCACCCCAATTTGTGATGAATTTGGCACGGATCCTCTCTTGGGAAAACTCATTCTTCACTGCTGTTTGTCCACAGTAGTCACAACAAAAAGAGGTGACTGAGGAGGAGTGTTGTTCATTTTCCCCCTCTCCTTCCTTGTAGTAGAAAGGAAATGTAATATGGGGAAGAATAAATGGGCTCTGAGTATACAGAGCTCAGTTACTGTCAGACCACAAGCATTAAGTGTTTCTTTTCCTCTCCCTACCTTTTTTTTTTTTTGCCCTAACTTTAGGAGCTTTTTTGTTTTTTTTTTCCTTGGCCTCAAATAGCAAAGGCTACTTGAGGGCGAGGCTTTTTTCTCTGCCGGTCTTTGCTGTATTTACCAAGTTCCTTTGCAAACAGAGGGAGTAAAATCTTAATGGGTGGAAGTTACACATGGCTCAGCTGGATACTCTGAGGCTCCTGTAAACCTCAGAAGTGTTACTTCTGAAACTGTTGGTGCTTGTCCACATCCTGCTTAGTTCAGTGTAGTTCTTGAAAATCATGTTTGCAAATATACCTAAAGCAAAGGCCAAACCTGTTTAAAAATAACAGCAGACTTAAGATTCATGGTCATTCTGATAAAAAAATGTTGCAAAAGCAGGATCTCCCACTCTCCTGACAAGGTAAGACAATCATTAAGCTTTTCTGTGGGGAAAAAAAAAGTTTAGATTAATGTAATTAAGATTAGTGACATGCATGTTGCTTTTTTGTTATTGAAACAACTGGTTTTGGTACACAGTAGGAACTAATTCTGTTTATTTTCATAATCTTGTTACTCAGCTTGGAAACAAGATTTAGAAAAAAGTAGGTGGAAATTCTGCAGGAGGGAAAACAGGAGTGTGTAGACAAATGCAACATCTTGAAACTGTTCTCAAGTTGCAGGGCTTTCTTGGGTTTTTTTGCAGTGTGGATGGGACTCTTTATACAAGGGTGTAGTTGAAGTCTGTAGACTTAGGTGTCTACGTATTAGCACCAATTATTCTAATAAAACAAAAATGCTACTAGGAAATTATAATTTATTTGAAGTGAGTGTATTTAAGTGGACAAACAGGTTAGCTACACCTGCTTATCTTCCCTGCACCTTCTGATTGTTGTCCTTTGAGTTGTCAGGGCTAGTACCAATTATCTGGGAATAATTTGGGGGTTTGTGTTTGTTTGGTTTTTTGTGTTGGGGTTTTGTTTTGTTTTGGGTTTGGTTTGGGGTTTTTTTGACTCTTAGACTCTTGCCCCAGCAAAAGGACTACAGGCTTTGAATTTATGCAGAATATTTGACTTGATTTGACAGCTGGGGCTCATGTGTGTGGTTGCTTGAGGCCCAAGGTGAATACTTAACAATTAGGCAGTCTTTAGAAATGATATTGAAGTTAAAATAACATGGGAGTTTTTTAAAATAAATGGTAAGTTTGCATATATTTTGTGTAAATTTAATTTCTTGGTGGAGCATACAGAGCCTCTTCAGCTGGGCCCATGGTATCCTGCTCATCGATGTGTATCTGTTGGAATGAGCTCTGTGGGGTGGGTTTGGTGGGTGTTTTGCTCCAGGTGAATTTTAGTTCTTAGATTCATGCCCAGACCAGAGTGTGCATAGGAGCCCAAATGGGTTGCAGAGAATTTGAGTCCTTGGACCCCTGTGCTTATATTATCAGTTTTCAGATGTCTCCTGTGGGCTGCGTTATTTAGAGCAGTTGTTTGCCTACAGCCAGAAAATGAATAAGCAATAGATTTCTGTGAATAAACAGCCCAACTATCAGGTCAGTGCGGAGTGTTCCTGGGTAGTTATGGTAAATGACGCTTTTCATCATGGTTAGACTGATGATACAGGCTGCTCCTGGAGATTCATGCATCAATTTATGATGTTCAGCAACTTGCAGAGCCAAGGGATAATGTATGGTTTAATGTATGTCAAGTATAATTAGTCTTATTCTACAGGGGATCTACAGTACTTCACAATTTCCTTCTTTATTTATCCATGTTGCTCCTGCTTTTATTACTTGTTTGCTATCAGTGGGCACCTTTCTCATTTCTTTTATTAATTGTCTTCATTATTTTCAAGGAAAAAGATGGCTCTTCCACCTAAAGTATTATATAACTGTAAAACTGTACTGAACACAATATGTTTGAGAGACACCAAATAGTGTAGGTACATCTTACTGTGGAAAAACGTATTTTTGGAGCTATCCTGATGTGACTGAATGTAAAACGGATGCTTGAGACTGTGGAAATTGAATGCCATATTTGGGTAGATGGAAAGTTCATCAAAGAGTTATTTACAGCCCAAATCTCGGATACAACTCCAAACTGACGAGTTTTGAAAGATTGCAGGTATTTATGTGTGAGGAAACACAGGAGGGATGAAACTTCTGAGTTTTTAGTTGGTATTAGGCCATGTTAAATACTTCAGTCTGTGGTTTGATACCTGCTTTACTGCTAGTATACTTCCAAAGCCAGGGAAATTTGTGATGAGGTTTTTTCCCAGTTCTGAGTTTTTCCATTGTGTTTCCAATGCTTGCTTTATAATTTAAAAGGGCACTGGACTACTTAATGATCGAAGCTTTAAGCTAGTGAAGCAAAATGGGCAAGGAAGAATGTCCTTTTTTTGCTGCAAACTGGACAATCACATAAAATGGGAATACATTTTTTGCATACCTAGAATTGACTTTAAAATGCATCATTTAGTAAGATCCTCAAATAATAATTATTTATCATGTACGCAATTTTAACTCTGTCTACTTAAAAAATATTCACTGGAAGTTTGTGACTTCATGAAGTAATTTCAATGAATTAAAAAAAAATTGTTTTCTATCATTATTCTAAAACAAATAATTGAGTTGAAGCCTTTGAATCCAGCTTGCTGAATTGTCAGTCTTTTAGCAGATAGGACTTTCTCTAGTGGATACAGAGGGGATTTTGTTCGTTTTAGTGTAGACAGCTCAAGGATTTTCTTATAATGTGGAATTAAAAGAATTATGAGCTGTATAATGGATTAGAAAAGAAAAATTAAATTAAGATCCCAGATGTTAAGAGCTCCTAGGTCTAAAATCATGATGATTTGGTGATAAGAAATTACTGTTCTTTCATTACAAATATGTTGTTGTGTAACCACCTTTCAGTGTGAGAAGTTTGGATATACTTTCCTTCAGTCCGTTGTACTGTAACATTTTTATTTAGATTTTAAGAAACAACTTCCAAGTGCTGCTGCATTTTTATATTTAAAATTAATTCAAATGCCTATCTGCATTAGCTCAGTGCAAAACCTGAGTGAAATAAGTTTTAAATCATTGGGTTTTAATGTAATGTGCTTATTCAGAATTTCAATATATTACCTCGCTTAAATTTAGGCATAGGGTATCCTCTCAATAAATGAAAATTTTTCTAGTGTGGATGTTTTTTAATAGGCATAAGCTGATGAGCAGTTTGTAGTGAAATTCTGCCCTGCTCTGATGACTGCAGGAAGCAGGACAAATGAAAAAGCTGTTGCTGAGTTGGTATATGTGCAACATGTACTTAAACTTTTCTTCTCAACACTAGTCTTTCTCTGGTAGCTGAGCTGCAGCAGTTTATTAGCTTTAAACTCAAACTGGCACTTCAGAGACTTACCATTTTAGTATGGTTTTCATGCTACTGGTTAAAGGGAAAAGGAGTGAGAATTTTAATTGTTTGTCAAAACTTGCAATCTTGAAGAGGTTTGCCCTGGAAATTGCAAAGATGCGACAAAAGAGCAGTAGATGAGAAGCCAATCTCTAAGTAGTCAAATGGTTCTCAGTTAAGCATTAAGTTGCCATCAGGGTCATGAAATTTAACTTTGAGCCTTTGTGTATTTGCTGCATGTGTGTGTTCAGTGTGCTTTTCCAGATTCTTCTGAAATTGAAAGTTAAAGTATGTTACTGAATGTGTAGAAACATACTTGGTGCCTTGTCACAAGGGAGTGCCAAGCAGTGTCTTCTGTACTTTGACACATCCTGATTGGGACATTCTCTGAGGTTATTAGGCTGCAGGGTGCTTTACAGAATCTCTGAATCCATTAGGCTGAAGACCTCTGAGATTACCTGAAGTGCAGGAAGGTGTGACTTCTGCCTTTATCAATGGTTTACATTACATAATACATGTATTGATTTATCACTGTTTGTGTTTGGTATAATCAAACTGATCATTCAAAACCGTGGTCTTTTTGTTTTGTTTTTTTAAGGAGCTGAGTGTGGTATAAATGCAGAAGTAGAAAAACAACTTGAAATGGGAAAGAAATTATTGGCTGCTGGACAGCTGGCGGATGCTTTGTCTCACTTCCATGCGGCTATAGGTGCGTATCTTAGGAATGTGACTTGTACTGAAATACCTTTGGGTGGGCTTTACCTATTGTTTGCTTCATTAAATATCCCGCTTTCTTGCAAATTACATTCCATGAGTCACAGAAATTTGGGTATCTTTATACAGCAGTTTGGACAGAAGCCAGCAGATATGCAGTAGAATATTTATGCTTTGGTTTTGATAAAAGAACACTGTTACATTAACTACATGATACATAGACATATAAGTCACTGTTGTTCTGGAAGCTAGCTGTGTAAAAGGAATTATAATTGACTCTGATATTATTTGATGAGGTATTCCCTGCCTGTCTAATCCCATCAAGATTAGGTTTCATCTTCATAATGTTTTTTGAAGTATGTCTTTGAAAGGCTGACTCTGTCCATGCTTTCTCCTATCCAGTGCATAAAAAATTCAACATTTAAAATAGTCGCTCTCCTTATTTTTTCTTAATTAAATCTTGAAGTGGGTGATATCTCAGTGAAACTGATGCTGCAAGTTTGAGATACTGAATTGGTAGTGGAGGGCAAAATTGTTCCTCTCTTATACTCAGCTAGTGAGTTCATTCTTGTTTGATGTTCTGCATTTTAACAAACGGAGAAGTTAAATGTTTGCTTTTAAGGATTTTAAAGCAACTTAGCTAATTAAAATCCTTTAATTGAAGCATGTAGATAGCACCAGTAAAGAGCAGTGTCCATTAACGCTACAGTTTCTTAATTACATGGTGGGGTTTAAGTTGTTGGACTTTGTTATAATGTGTACAAGTGCATTTTTTTCTCTGTGAGAAGAATATTACTATAATGTAATTGCTGAGTCCCACTATTGATACTTTTTTATTTATGCCTTGGTTTAATAGTGAGATGTAAATGAAATGTTGGTTGTTTCTGAGTTATTAATATTTTCTTTGTCTTCTCCAAGATCAACTTCCCTTATATAAAGGGAGTGGAGGAGGCAACTTCCCTTTTTTTCTGTTATGGAGGCTCCTTGTTCCACCTAGACACAGTCTGTTTCTCCTTTTGTTTGTATGTTGCTGCCAAAGCATTTCTGTGAGATCTGTGCACAGTCAGTGCTACAGTGTGATTTTCTCCTTTATTATTGGTTGACAAACTTAAACTTGGATTTGATGAGGAGACCAGTTCAGAGTGTGGCTGTGCAATTCCTGTTGATGCTGCAGAAGCAGCAGTGGTGTGAGGTGGGATGACAGTGAGGTTCCTGCATGGATGAAACCCACTGCTTTGCCAACTGTGCTGGAGCAGTTTGTAGAACTATGGTGTGACCACCTCAGTTGTGACCTTTATGGGCTTCTTAGTTGGATGCTGATTTTAGCCTGATGGCTTCATTTTCATCAGATTTCTTCTTCTTTGTATTTTCCCTTTATGAAAAGATTTTTAGAATGATTTGCCAACTGTGCTTGTAAGGAGGTAAGAATTCTTTCCTGGCTGTACTGCATCATTATAGACTGTGAGGTACATGGATCTTTCTGTCTTGCCTCAGCCAGTCTGTTTTTGGTTTTTTTTTGCAAACATCTAAAATAGAAGAAAGCTACTGTCCATATTATCTCTCCTCAGTTAAATTTTCAACTCTTTCTTCAATCCCAGCTTATGCCTTCTGTCTGGGTAAGAAGCTAAGATGTTGTAGAGGAAGAGTGCAGATAGCTTTCTCAGTGAGAACTGAACTGATGTTTTGGTAATGGAGGTGGCCAGCTATGAAACTTGGTTGCTGACCATAAGATTTTTGGTAGTACTGTTTCTGTAATTTATTTTGAAGTTCAACTTTAACCTCAGTTGATGTGAGGAAGACAAATACTACTTCTGTTCCTCAGATATGGATGTTCTTGTCTGCAAATTGCGGATTGATTTTTATGTTTTTAATAGCATAGTAAAAGATTTCTTGTTTTCCAGCATAGGGTGGTTTTGGTGGTTGAAGTTACTTTTTCTTGAGAGCCCACAGTAACTGTCACCTGTTTTTGTGAAATACTGCATAGAGAAGAATGTTAAGAAAATTATTCTTGTTTTTGGAGACTGTTGTTTGCCTCTTGTGCAGGTGTATGTGCTAGCTTGGAGAGTATTAAAGTGTTGACCAGCAGATAGCATGGAATTTTGGGCCCTGAAGTTAGCCTTCAGGTTTTGATAGTGTGCATGCATTTGTCTGCTGGTGAGAGGGAATGTTGGTGCCCACTTTATTACTAAAGAAAGAAGTTGCTGCTATTTCAATGAATGATATAAAGTGTCTGTGTCTGTATTGACATTGGAATAACATATTAGTAATTTTGGGAATATTTGCATTTATCTTATATGGTGATCATATAAGATAATCATCATGGGCTGGAAAATGATGAATTAATGTGATTTCAAGTGTAGGCTTGCAGTTGGAGGTAAAGCATTAGTATGTAGCGGCTATTCTGTATAAAGCTCACTCTTAATTATGTGGCATTTACAATATATCTGTAATCTTTATTGTTAAATAATTAAACTGCCTAGAAAATGCTAGTTGCATAATGTTGCAAATTTTATGTCTTATTAATTTATACCATTGTTTCCAGTGGCTTAAAAGTCAGATAATATGTTTTTGGTCATTACCATTCCACTGTACCAGAAATTTCAGTAGCTATGAGATAATGTTCTGATTACTGTTTGTTCATTTGCAGAGGGAGACTCTGAGAACTACATTGCTTATTACAGAAGAGCCACAGTGTACTTAGCCATGGGCAAATCTAAAGCAGCAATTCGTGATTTAAGTAAAGTGGTTGAATTAAAGCAGGACTTCACATCAGTAAGTATTACTGGAATTGAAGATTGTTCAAGTGTAAAGAAAAAAAACTGCTTCAAAGAGGGTTTGGGGTTTTTTTCAGACTTTGCTCAACAGGAATAGAGAATACATTGTCCCTCAGAGGGCTTTAAAGAGGATGAAGTAATAGCAATGCTGTATGTGCCTTAATTTACAGCTATGCTGAGTACAGTCTAGACAGATATTTGAACAACTACTAGTTTTCCTAAGTTCATGGATTTGTACTAAACACTCTTCTCTCAGTTGTGATTATTCTCTTGTCCGCCAAGGCTTTGCCATTTGGAACAGGGAGAAGAGAGCACACAGATGCCTCTTTTTCTCTTAATCAGCATTAGATTTGAGGTATCTGCTCTCCACCGGAGCTGTCCTAATCTCACTGCATTCCTGTGTGATGGTTGCAAGTCCTGATTTGCTTACCCCTTTCTCGCATCTGTGTATTGTATGGGGAGACTGCCTCGCTAGTTGGAAACTGATGCTGGAGTCCTCTCCAGCTGATTCTCTCACCTCCCTTTTTTGTGGGCAGTGGCATGTTTATATAAGTTTACAATAAGGGAACAAATGTTAAATTCACTACTGTATGAAGAGATTCTTACTATAAATCAAAGTCTTCTAAATCATAAACTTGTCTTTTTACATAGCTTTTATTATTCTGAGAGTTTGATGAAATAATTAAATGTGGGAATTGTTCATTGTTTATTGTTTCTGCTATTTACTTAATCTGTAAGTAGTTATGATCAGGAAAGTGGTGTAAAGTCAACATTCAGTTTGATTTGGGAAACTTTTCAAATGAGTTCTTTCCATAAAAACTGTCTGCTTTTCGTCCCTCAGTTCTGGTGCAGAGCAATCCTTTGCCATTAAAGAGGCCTTATAAGAACATTATTAAATCAAAAAGACAAAGAATGAGTGTCATGATCTCTGTTTCAGCTTGTTAGTTATACTAAAATGAAACTTGTGTTCATACTTTGCTCAATTCCCATTTGTGAATAAAAAGTTACGTTTCATTCCAGGCAAGATTACAGAGAGGACACTTACTGCTTAAGCAAGGAAAATTTGATGAAGCAGAGGATGACTTTAAAAATGTGGTAAGTTGGAGTCTGGTGTTGAACTGCATCACTACTTTTAAGGTTGGGTTCTGAGCCAAGGTCACATCTCAACTGATGCTCTTCAGAGTGTATGGTATTTAGGCCTGAGTTTCGTTCCTGTTCTTAGCAGGTGTAGTAACTAAGCAAACTTGAGTGAATAAATGACCAATAAAATTGCATGATAGTGATGCAGATGGAATGGGGTGTTGCCTGAAACAATGTAGCACATTGGAAAGTATCTTTTGTGAGTGCCTGATAGTTCATGACCTCGCTTGCTGACAGCTGCGCTAGGGAGCAGCCTTCATTCAGAAATAAGTGATGTGGGACTCGGAGTATGTAGTTGAACTCTGATTTACATCACTATATTGGTGTCTCCCTGTGAAACACTAGGGGCATCATGGATCAACCTTTGCAGGTTCCTGTCTCTTACTACCGGTTACAAAAAAATTGTTGGCTCTTACTTTGGTCACTGAGCAGTTAAATCAGTACATTTTAGTGGCATCCCTCTGTCTGTCTTCTAATCTACAGAGTTCTTCATATTCATGAATGTCTTAACAGTACTTTGTGTCCATGATCAGGAATTGCACAGTTTCCATCTACATGGAGTTGGATATTACCTACCTAAAACTCACGGGGGGCTACTTTTAGTTTTGATGGGTATTTTGTGCATTTTAGCCCTGTGCTGCAAAGGTAAACCGATCTAACCCCAGAAAACCCGCAGAGAACATGAATCTTGGTTTCATCTCTTTTGCACAAAACTCATGTAAATACGAGTATAAATAATATTCATGCTTCATTCTTGCTTGTTCTTCAAGAGTTGCTAGTTTGAACAGCTGGCGTGTCCCTTAAGCCAAAACAAGATGATTTGCAATGAAACAGTGCTGTCTTGTTGGCTCTCTTTGAAGGGAGTGGTGGAAAAAGAAGTTGTGTGGTGCAGATTGCAGATGTTTATTGAAAATCTTGCCAGTTAACGTGGATGACAAAACCAGAGTGGTTGCCCTGTATGCTCTGCAGGACAGCTGCGAGGAGTGGCTCTTATAGGTAGAAATGCACCGGGCAGTTCTTGTCCCCGTAGCAGAGCTCCAGCAGCTGATTCACGTAGCAATGGCACCTCTGGCTGCTTCTTCCTCAGTAAGTTTCTTAGGAGTGTGTGGTCTGATAGCAGCAGAGTCGTGCTGTCTGCAAATGTGGGAGAGACTCATTCAGCTTGGATTAACTGAGGACATGGTTGCTGCAGTAGCAATTATGCAATGTCAGTGGTGATTGTGAGTCTGTGTGTGCATCTCTTTGCAGTTACTGTCTCTTAAGTATTGCTTAATGCTGCTTACAGAATTGTTTCTCCAGTCAACTGTCAAGTATCTTTCCCTATTGCCAAACCTGCTGCAAAAATTTAGTTGCTGCCTTTGGTCAGTCAAATAGTTTCAGTACTCAGTCAGGCTTTAAATCTGGAGTAGAACAGAGCTTCTTCCCAAAAGCTGATTTAGGAAAATAGCATCTTAGTCCTGAATCTGACTTCCGTTTTCCTTTGTTCTATAAGCAATATTGGCTGTCTACTTAGAGAATTGTCAAGTGGTCTGTTTTGAAGAGCATAATTTTCAGTTAAGTACAGTATATTCAAGCAAAATGAGTAAACAATATTAAAGTAGTAATTTGTAATAGGTTAATTTATTCATATGGGGAGTGGATTAAATTGTGCTACATACCTTGAAATCTTTAAGTAGAATGAATACCTATTTCTTTGAGAGGTTTCCCTTGTTTTCTAAATTTTTCAGATTTCCCATCCCTTCTCTTGTAGTCATGTTCCTTAAAAAGCGATCTCAACAGTTTAGGAGATGCAGTCATTTTTGATGGAGAGAATGCAAGAAAAATTCAGCCCATCTAAATGGAGGGAAGGATGACAGGTAAACTTTCCCAGCTTGTAAGACCAGTGGCTTTGTGTAGAACTTAAAAAAACCATTTTAACTATTCTTCATATAAAACAGTAAACCTGTCCTTTAATGTGTACTTGTGAAAAAGAAAAGAGAGTTCATGTCCTCAAATTCTTTCCATATAATTTTGTAGTATCAGGAAAAAGTTTCATGGTGAGCACCCTAAATATCTTTAAATGATTCCTAAGCAGTTTCTCTGTATATTCCTGCCCTCTATGGCTTATCAGTGTTGGCTGTCTTGTGAGGCAGTGCTAGTGTGAAAGCAGGCAGTAGGAATGCCTAGCTGCAAGGGATGCAGTATTCCTTTTTGGGAACAGAGCCTCTTGAGATTCTAGCCTTCATGTGTTATTTTTAGCTATTTTTTTTTTTTTGTACTCTGTACTTTCCTGTTGGCTGAAATTAATCAGGAGGTTTGGATAGAGGGTGTGATTCAGACTTATGCATTCACTTATTAAGCAATACTACATTTCTAGAAAACTCTCCTTTTGGCCCACAGATGGATCAAGCTGATTAAATTCTTCACATGGGCCAGGTTTTCCACATGAAACAAGGAGTAAGCAGAACTCCTTTGGTGATTTTCAAAGTTGTTGCTCATGCTATATGAATAGTAATTACTTCTCTGCTACAACATCGGTTAAGCGTTCACATGTTTTAATATCAAGGTCCTTCTATTTGGTTTAGTAGTTTCTAATTAATAGAAGTCACAGGACAGATTTGTGGGTGCATCAACACTCGTGTCTAAGGTCTCAAGCCATGAAAGCCCTGGAATGTTTATTTTATCTGTAAGCATGTGATTTTTACTGAAAATAAAAGTGATATTGGCATACTTTGGTTGATGGAAGGCTTTTTGGAAAGGTGACAAAAGCAATGCAAATCCTGGCAGCCCTGTGTATATGCCTTACAGTGTTGTCAGTGACTCTGCTTATGTTCTAGAGAAAATGACAAACATTTGAGTTGGTGAATTCTGTAGAAGGTACAAAATCAGAGTAGAATTTCTGCCTTGTCTATTGGAAAGTGAAGAAAGGACCAAATAGTTATATTTCTTTTAAATTCTAGTCTTTTTTAAGACTGACTGTAATACTCACAGTTGCAATTTATTGCAATAAATACTGTAATTTGAGGTAAATAAAATACACAATTCTGTCTGCCTGGGAAGAACAAACACTTCAAAGCTCGACACTGAAGGCACAGCTTCCAGCTCCACTAGGTGTCAGCCAAGACCAAGTGACTGAGCTCTGTACATCTACAAATTGCTTTCTCCTCTAGAGAAACCCTTGCCTCTTGCAAAATACATTGGACTACAGCTTTCCATGGTTGGTTGGTGTGTGTAATGGTACTGTTTTGGATGTAGTGGGAGAGGCCATCTTACAGCGCTGTAAGTGAACCTGATTTGATTACATGACTAGGCAATCTTGGGTTGGGTGTTTTAGGCTCTCTTAACCACATCAGAGTAACATCAGATGTTTCCAAATACATTCCTCTGTGGTACACTGATCCTCTGCAGCTTCCCAGCTAAAGAATAAAGGGTATTTAAATATTTCCTTGGATTTTTTTTCCCCATCTGTCTGTCATTATAGCTGTGTTACCTGATACGTTACCAATGCATGGCTTTCCTCTGTGCACTATCCTTGAGTGCATGGATGTCTTGATCTTAGATATCACAAACGTCCCTCAGTTCCCTTCAGGATGTTTTTCACAAGCTGAATGAACAGGCTTCTTTTTGCTTTAGTTAATGTTACTGATTTGAATATCATAGCAATATGCTAATTACTTAATAAGAGCTTATGAGTTTATATTTTCATCATACTGTAGCACACCCTCAGTGACTTCAGTTTGAATGATACCTTGAAAAATTTCCATCTTTAACTGGATGTGTTGTACTACCTAAAATTGCCTAGGATGTTTCACTCAAATGGTTTTTGTTACTATTGGGCTTGCCTCCATGATTGTAACGTTGTTTTTCATATTCCACTGACATTTTCTCCAAATAGATTACAGGAAACATGCCTGAGTATGTTGAGTCTAAGGAGTACAGTGTAGTCATAAGTTTAAATGGAACCATAGAGTTCATCCATAGCAAAGGCTCTTAATTTCTCAGCATTTTCTTCTTAAAAATGAAGGAAGAAATCAAACAAATCAACTGGAACTGAAGAGTTCAGAACTTCAGAGAGTTTTGTAGACTTGGTACTTTTTAAAATTACAGGTGCAGAAATTTGCCTCTGCTACAGGCAGAGGTTTTGCAGGGGGAGTGGGTGCACAGCATCAAGGGTTTGTAGGCAGAGTCTAACCAGAAGAAAAGCTTTATGAGACTTGCACTGGGAATCAGCCTACAAAGAAGAAGACTCTTTGATCACATTCCTCTCCTCTTGCTGAAAGACAGTGTAGGGATTAAAGGAGAATTTTCCGGTCTAAGTACAACTTGATTTTTGCCAGGTAAAATGAAAAACTGCTTAAGGTTCAAAAAGATTTATAAAGAAGAATTGAAGACAAAGTGTGGGACCTGTGCATGATTTTGATGTAGCATTTAGGCTCTTTCATATACTCAAGTGGTAGTGATGCTGTTTTGTTTTTGCCTTTTTTCTTTTATATGTTTCCTGTATTCTTTGCATATATATTAGTAGCTCTGTGGCCTATTTTATTAATAGCTACTTTTCCCAGTACTTTTCCATGGCCCTTCCCTAGGCAGAAAGACAAAACAAATTCCAGAACTCCAAGCCCCAGGGGGTACAAAACCCTGTCCTGTCTTGATTGTTCCTGGGAACAGCTCTTTGAGATACATTTTCATAAACAAAGTACAGCCAGTGCTGAGGGTGGGGTGTAGAGAAGGGGCTTGACCTGGAGAGGAATTGAATCACCATTTGTCCTCCTAATTGGTTCTTTTTATCAGTTATGCTCATTTCCTAAAACCTATAAATATGTACTCACCCCTGGAGGGGGCATCTTTTGTGGACATCTTTCCATGACTGCCCAGAAGGCCTTCAAAATAAAGATCCCCTTTTATATTACCTCCTTGCTAAAATGATCTTGAGTTTCTTTTCCAGGCTGGGGGAAAAGGCAACAGTAGAACCAGGCGAAATTCTGGTAAAGGACTTCGGAGGGCTAAAGTTGAATTACATTAGAGACATAAGCACAAAATACATGTGTCTCAAGAACTTACTGGTGCGAAAAAGGGAAGAGGCCACTTGAAGATAATTGGGGAAAGAAAAGAGTATTGGATGTCTCTGAGTGACTTTAGTTCACATTCTGTGTACAGAATGCAAGATAATGCAAATTTTTATTTAAAACCAAAAAAAAAAAAGTCATGCTGATCTGTCCCTTTTAAACTTTGAAAGTCATTCAGATCAGTAGCAAGTGTGAAGCCAGTGCTTCTTTCAAGGTACAGTAATGCTGCAAATGACATCCTGGTATTGCAAGGGAATGGTTGAGATCCTTTCTGGCCATGCGTATCTTCCTGGGTGATAGTAAAGTTGCCTGAAAGATCACCTTTTTTTTTTTTTAATATAAACCTGCCTAAATGAAAAAGGCAACTACAATGTAACGACTTCGGCTTGCTCAGAGAGAGGAGCTCGAGACATGAGTCCTTGTAGACAAAACTTCAGACTTGTTTAAACCTGCGTAAGAAACAGAATGCATAAATACCTAGGCGAGCCTTTTCCCTGGCTATAGCTGCTTAACTTGCTGCTGTAGCCATTCTTTGTGGGGAAAATATAAGAAATGCAACTTCACAGTAACAACTGTCTGGAACATGTTTCATGTATTTCTGTCATGAAGTTATAAATACGTATAGTGGTTAAAGTGAGAGATGCAATTACGCCACGTTGTTACACTGTCTACTACTGCTATTTAACAACTGACAGCAGAGGTGAATTAATTAGGCTACAAAGGAGAGGCCTACAATTTCCAGGAGGTGATGTGGGACAGTGACTGTTGTGTATGATGTGTCCAGTGATGGTTGATAAAGCATGAGAAATTGGATTTCTTTGACTTCTGACATCTTGTATTGAATTTCTTTCTTCTTAAGTTTAGAGGTAGAAGTGCTTCCAGTGGAGTTTGGAAACTCATTTTGCTTTATTTGCAGTTTTAGTCAGTTCTTCATGATATGATTATTAATGGGACTAAAAGAGATCCTTGAACAAGCATTTGAGTCTCTCTCTTTGTTCATGTTTGCAGCTCAAATCCAATCCTAGCAAGAATGAGGAAAAAGAAGCCCAGACTCAGCTGACAAAATCTGATGAGCTACAGCGCCTACATTCACAAGCATTATCTGCCTACCAGCAAGAGGATTATGAAGCTGCTATTTCTCTTCTTGATGAAATCTTGGCAGTAAGTGTTAAGCCAAATGGTACTATGAAAGGAAAGTAAGAGCTTCTGTCTGACATCTGTGTGTTTTTGTTTAACAGTTCCTTCACTGATGTGAAAATAACTTTGGTGTAACTGGTTTAGTTTTGCTGAGTGCCATGGGTCTGTAATAATGTTGGAGAGTGGAGAGAGCTGAGCTGCAAAAGAAGTCAAAATAATGTTTGTTTTAAAGATACTTCAGTGAAACTTCTGTTACAGATAAATTCATTGATTATACTTTCCTATTTTTCTACAATTCGGTATTCTTGGGGAAGCTGGCAAAAAGTTTTTCTGAAATCAATGAAATTTTGCCAAATACAGGAGTTGTAGGTTTTTTTCGTCTGGATTTTTCATTGCATATATGCAGACAGTTTTTGTCTTGAGAAAATGAAGTAACAAAATATAAAACCCCCCATACAAAATTAAAAATGTATATAGCTAGCTGAATTTTCAGCTTGTTCCTTAGGTATCTGTGTTTGTTGAATCCTAATTGGTATAGATAGCCTGATAGTGTATGTGTAAATAGCTCGATCATGTAGGCATTTTGTGTGTCATATAGAAATGTACTAAAAGAAGTTTCCAAACAACTGATAAGACACAGATTTAATTCCCTAAACCAAATTTTGATAGGCAGTTCCTTATGCATAATTATTTTTGCCTTACTGTGACATTTTTACCTCTCTTTATTCTTAAAATCTAGATATTAAGGTTAGCTTGGTGGAGCTGCATCTTACCCACAGGCTTCTTCCTAGAGGACAACTGACAGCTTGGTCCTTGCTGTTCATTACCTCTATTCTTTTGGGAAGATACAATAATTTATGATTCTGATATCCTTTCCTGGAGGCTCAACAGACTGTCCTAGTTTAAGCAATGCCAGTAGATTTAATTCATCTCTCTGCATGAGTTCATTGAATCATTTACAAAATTTTCAGGCCTTTGTTTTTCTATTTGGGTAGGTGCATCACAGCATCCACCGGGAAGCAGAGATGCTAATTTCATGAGCTCTGCATGCAGCTTGAACCTTATGCTATTGCAGTTGGCAAAGTGAAATTAAATGGGATTTTTCTTCTGGGGAGGAAGAGAAGTGAAGTGTTATGGACCAAAAACAAGCTTTAATTTTGATTTCTCAAGGTTTGTGTTTGGGATGCAGAGCTACGGGAACTGCGAGCAGAGTGTTATATAAAGGAAGGGGAACCAAGCAAAGCCATTAGTGACTTGAAAGCTGCTGCCAAATTAAAGAATGATAATACTGAAGCCTTCTATAAAATCAGCAGGATATATTATCAGCTGGGGGACCATGAATTATCTCTCAGGTAATTTTACTATTTGCTGTAATCATTATAATTGAGACACAAAATAGAATTATATGGGTCATGATAAACCATGAAGTATCACTTGTGTGGGGTTTGGATGGAGAAGCAACTGTGGCCAAGATCTGATAAAGGGAGTTCGTTTCTGGAAACTAAGAATTGGCAGTGAAGACACCTGTGTTTATTCTTGGCAAGACCAGCCACCAATGGTTCCAGGCATCTTGTTTCCTTAAATAGAAGCCAGAGTCCCTGTCCACTGGAGTTGCTTACAAGTGCTGTCTTCATTGTATTTCTCCATCCTAGAAGCACTTCTCTGAATTTCCTTTAGTGGAGCCTTTTTTTAACCTTAAACCTCTACTGAAGTTCAGTTTAAGATGCAAACAGAAAATATATACATTAAGGTAACAAGCTTAAGAATACATAAAAAGTACAGGAGCATCCAATTATGAAGAGCTTGGGGTGCAGAACTGTTTGCCTTTTATTCTTGCAGAATTTTTTTCCTGCAGTCCTGGATGGCTTTTTGATGATGCCCTATCCTTTTATTCATACTGAGTTAAGTTTAAGGTCTAATGTCCCTAGTCAGTCTGGCAGATAACTACCCTTGCCCAATCTGGACTGTTCAGTTTGTACTCTGTGCCTAGCTGCACAAATAGTGGAATCCTTCCTATTGCACAGAAGTGGTTTCTGTGCCAGTCATAATTTCAGATGTGCTGCCTTCATCTCCAGAATCCTTGCAATATGGTTTCTGCCACAGAATCCGTTCAGTAAGGTGAAGAGAACTGGAAAAGCCTGAGTTTTTTTCTCTGGTAGATGGAAACTGCATGTGATTATAATTGCAAAAACTCATTTTATAGCTGGCCAAAAGTAAACATGAAAAGTAATTGGTTTGCATTTGGCATTCCCTTTCCAGTGCATACTTAATCTTGTGAGCTCATAGGTCACTTCTGTGATGACTTTTGGTAGCTGGCCATCACTTTATCCAGTGATTTCAAGTATAGGTGGTATTTTTGTTACTTAAAAGCACGATTGAGGGCACTGTTGAAGAGAACAGAATGGAATCAGAACAAAGGGATGAGCCTCTTTCCTTTATTCTTATCTAATACCATTATTTTTTTGCATCATGGGATATACGCATATATAAGCAAGAGTTCTATAGCTCTTGGGCTTGCTGGGTACTCAATCTTGTCCTTCCCTTAGTGTCTTCCTCTTAAAGGCCTAATTATTTTCAAATAATAAGATTTTTTTTGTCTGTGCTTAAGAATAAAATAAGATTTTGTAATCTCTTCCTGAAATGGACATCGTGGTTGTGCTATGATGACTCTATGGGATCCAAAACATTTATTCCTTCACATGGTTGCATTCTGAAGGTTTTTTGGGTTTCTTTTAGACTTTGGACTATTTTGAGGGCTATTTTCCCTAATGAGAGCCTGATTAAACATTTTTCACAGTGAAACGTCAGGCTCAGGCTTGGCTGAGATTCCTTCAAAGAGGTTTGAGTCTTAGCTGAGCTTTATCTGTTTGAGGTAGCACAAAATACACTTCAGCATAGGAATTTTGTAATATATCTGAGTTATAACTGATGGTAGTTTTCCTATATATTGATCTGATAAGTGCTGAATATAGTTTCTTTCACAGAGTACCTTTTTCTTTAGCTCTTTAGTCAGTTATTAATGTAACATTTAATCTTTTGTGTTTGGCAATACAAAAGAATCAAATCCAAAACCAGATAAATATCTCTGTTTTGGAAGACTCTTGTTGGTCTCACTTTATATTAATTTTTGGATGAAGGGGAGGGATTGTGTAAAGAACTCAAGTGTTGTTCTGAACAGTTTATATATGCTGCATTGTGTCTCTAGGTGAAATTTCGTAATAATGTGGTGACCTAGTTTTTTGGTCTGTTTTTTTTTTTCCCCTTACCTCCCTGCAAAAAGTGAGGTCCGGGAGTGTCTGAAACTGGACCAAGACCACAAGCAATGCTTCTCTCTCTATAAGCAAGTAAAGAAACTCAATAAACAGATAGAGTCAGCGGAGGCATTAATCAGAGAAGGCAGGTAAGTATTCACTGCTGTATTAATGGGGAAAAAATAAAAACCCATAATTGAGGCATCAGCTTACTGATTGAGGAGCTGATTAAAGTGATGCTTTTTGCATGTGTCAGTTGAAGTGGATAACTGAGCAGAGCTCTCAAATTACAATTAAAATAAATATTGACTTGCATAGCAACTATTCTATTCTGATTCCCTCTGATGCTGCTGTGTTCCCTTTGCATACTTAACTTTTCTGCAGCAGGTAGTGTGACAAACATAGCGATGGGAGTTTCCAGCTCTCATATATTATTACTCAGCACTGATGAGACCACACCTGAACACTGGGCTCTCCAGAGCAGGAGAGATGAAGCTACTCTGGAAGTCCAGCAATGTTCCACTAAGATTGGAGGGGGGAGCATCTCTCTCCTGCAAGGAAAGGCTGGGGTCGCTGAGAATGTTGGCCCTGAGACTTCACTGCCAGAGGGTGATTTTGTCAATGTACCTGAAGGGAGGGTGAAAAGAGGGCAGAGCCAGGCTCTGCTGGGTGGTATTCTGTGATGGAATTGGGCCAATGGGTGCAAACTGAAACAGGAAATTCCCTTGGAATATAAGGATTTTTTTTTTTTACACTGGTGCAGATTGTCCAGGGAGGTTATGGAATCTCCCCACTTTGGAGTTATACAAAAACATTTTGGACACAGTCATGGGCAGATTTCTAAAGGTGGCTCTGTGTGTGCAGTGGGGTTGGACCAGATGATTTTCAGAAGTTCCTTCCAGCTTCAGCTATGCTATGATGAAAGGATCATATCTTAAGACTAAAACCACTTGGTAGCACTGCAGTGGCTCAATGGCAGAAATGGTTCTGACTGATAAGCTTTTTTTTTCTTTTGTGCACCCTGTTAAGTCATAAACAATGCCTCTGTATTCTTGTAGTTCTTGCTTTACTTCAGTTTTATGTTCCCAATCAATGACATTCAGCTGTAAGGACCCCTAACAAATCATAGGACATTGTCAAGGTGCATTTCTCTCTTCTGGCAGTTTTGTTAAGCCAGAAGTCTGTTTGGACTCTTTTCACTTATGTAATCCAGCATCAGCACAGTTTCAGGGAGTCTGAGAGCTTGCATTTTTCTAGCTTGGAGCAACCCATGGGTTCAATCTCACTCTTGCATTTTTAGGTAAATTTTCTAATCCCTTTCTTGCTCACGTAACTTTAGTATTTTGAGGCCTTCACAGCAAAATTACACTTTACTGTGTGACTTGTGAAGAAGAAAAGGAGAAAACATCTGCCTGATTAAAGCTGGCATAAAGAGCTTTTTTGTACCTCTGTGAATAAGTAGCTTTTGTAATGTGCAGATAGTCTGGACTCTTACTGTGAGCACGAACTGAGTCCATCTCAATATCAGCGGGGAGATGCTTATTTTGAAGTGTGTAGTGTCATGCTGGACAGGAGGCAAATCTGGAGACTCTTGGCTGTGCATGGCGAGAGATGGCAGTCGTTACCTTCTGCATAAGCCTGATAGGCCTAGTGCCTGCTCTTCTGTCTCACAGCACAGAAAAGGGAATGGGGATGTAATTCTTGAAGTACCTGCAAGTTTTCTTCATGATGTTTCACACCTCGCCTTTAAAGCTATTGAAGTGAAGGTCCTTTGCTAGAAGGATGGGAAAACCTGTGACTTTTAAGAATTTTTATATAAAACGCGACACCCTGAGATAGTGATTACATTTTATGATATTACGCTTTATGATTTAAACAGGTATGAAGATGCTATCAGTAAATATGAGTCTGTAATGAAAACTGAGCCAGAAGTCCCAGTTTATTCTACTCGTGCCAAAGAAAGGATCTGTCACTGCTTATCAAAGGTAATTCTGCTTATCTCTGTTTGTAAGAAAAACGCAAAACAGAAGTCCCACAACTACATGAGTTTGGTTTTACTTTTGCCTCTCTAGAATCAGCAGGCAACAGAAGCCATCAAACTTTGTTCAGAAGTTCTGCAGCTGGAAGCAACCAATGTGAATGCCCTGAAAGACAGAGCAGAAGCTTATTTGCTGGAAGACATGTATGAAGAAGGTATAGTTGTATGCAATTGACACATGCATTTTGTGGATGTTTAAAATGTAGTCAGCATTTCAAAGGCTTTTTTGTAACATGCACTTTGATTCTACACTGTTATCCTTAATTAGCACTGGTAGTTGCAGATTTACGAAAATACTTGGTGGTAATTTTGTCTTGATTAGTGTAAGTGGAATGTACTTGTTCTATCTACAGCAGATTTGTCTTTACAACGGTGGACTGTGTTCAGGATGTTTTATGAGACTGTGCAGCTTACTCAACTCAGACACGTTTTATATTATCAGCAGTGTCAGAGAATTGCATTTAGAGGTAAAAGGTAATCAAAGTTACGGTGATGTAAATCCGTTTTAGGGGCTCCATTTTCATGTCTTGAGATGGCAGCATGAAATAATACTGTTCTATTCCCTAGCATGTGCTTAGGGCAGAGGAGGTTAACAGCCATTGCTTCTCCTCCATGGATCTCTGTAGTGTTGCTCAGAGAGTAAACTGATTCTATTCCCGAGGCTGCATTTTCCATATGGAGTTTCTGTACAATGCATCCTATTACATGGACTGATAGAAATGACCTCTAAGATTATCAAGTCCAACCATTAACCTTGTACTGCCAAGTCCAGCACTAAACCATGTCCCCAGGTGCCATATCTGCATCACTTTTAAATACCTCCAGGGAGGGTGGCTCAACTCTTGTGAATTGGAGGAAAGAAAAGTTTTGTAACAAAGTTTTGCACAAATGCAGAGAGCCAGCCTGGTCTTGTGCTGGGGCAAATTCCTCCCTGTTACGGGATATAAGGAAACAGAGAGGACATAACTGGGATCTGGGAGAGCTTATTTCATGTGCTGGTGCCTGCCTGGGCTTGGCCTAGCCTGGTTCCAAGTGAAGAGCCATGCTAGAGCAGAACTGTGCTTCTCTGGGTTCTGTAGCATCTCCTGTGCCTTCCTGCTGCCCTTGACAGCAGTGAGGTGGTTGAAGTTACACTCTGCCTTCCAGCAGAGTCTCCATCAGCAGCATTACAGCCCATTAATGTTCATCTGCCTGAAGGTGTCTTCATTTATCCTTCAGTTTTAACTGCACTAAAATGATGGCTGATTTTTTTGCTACAGAGAACACCAGAGCAATTAAAAGTGTAGTCTCTTATTTAAAGGGGCAAAATGATTCTCATTCTTACCTCAGAATTTTCAAGCTGGAGGCACCTATTTTCCTGTCAAAGGTAGAAAATTTCAAAGTACTTGTAATTCAGAACTTTGAAGGTGATTATTGTTAAGTGTTCAAGATGCAGTTCACTATAGCTGAGTTCATCAAATGGTTTTAATTACTTCATAATCACATGGGATCCAGGGCTTGTCTACAGAGACAGATGTTTAATAACTCCATTTCTGGCATACCTCGTAAGTACAGGAGTCTATCTGTCTAGAGCACAAGTTCTGTCAAAAAAGGAAAAAAAAACTACCTTGCTGTTTCAAAATTGGTCAGGACATACTAATTTTTTTCTGTTTTCTTCTTTTTTTTTCCCCCTCCCCACTCTACTGCTGTAGAGGTTTCAGTAAGAGCATTAACTGGTTCTGTTATTTCTCTAACAGTCTTGGCATGGATGTAGGTTGTCTGCAGTTACTTGTGTTTGGTGGGAAATTGGCCATCATTCCACATGCAGAATTAATCTGTCTCCATTTTAAAAATTCAGGCAAGATACTAAAGGCAGCGAAGTTGTTTACAGATACAATGTGATTACCTTTTGAGAGATCATGAAGATTCTTGTATTGACATAATGAGAGTTAGATTTGACTGAATTTTTTTATTTATACTGAAAGTGACACTGGGAAATAGTTGTTCCTTTCATGTCATGGAGCAGGATGAAAGGAAGCTTTCTAAATTAGCAGGCCAGTAAGAGGCAGCAGTGTCTCTTCTGTTTGTTTGTGAGGTACTACTACTTTTAGAAATAGGGACTGAAAAGAATTGATTAAATATCTTACTTGACATACTAGGAGTTAGTAATAAATCTCTTGGCTTCATAGCAAACTTCTTGTGGTCATGAAGCTGCCATCCTGTTCCACCTGCTTCCAGCCCTCACCCCTCAGATGGACAGAGCAATTAGCGCTCTGCTAGAGGAAAATCCCTAAGCTGGAGCATACCATCAAAATTAAAGAGGGGAAGTGCAGTGTGTACTTGCTGAGTGTGCCAGTTGGTGCATTCCCTCTGCAGTGTGCAGCACTGAAACACCTTCCCTTGGGCTTAAGGCTTGCAATCCTTAAGGAAGTTGATTTAGAAAAGAAAGAAAAGAAATCTGATACTGTCATGGCAAGTAGTTGACCCCTGAGCAGGTTTCCCATGATGGTGCTGTAGGTGATGTGGTGCTCTGTGAGGCTGAGCAGTCTGACCTGCATTTGGCAGGGTGTTCTGCTGGCACCTCCCAGTTTTACCTGGAGCAGATTAAGTTTAGTGGTGCTTAAAATTATTGGAGCAATGAAGCAGCATAATGAAATCCCTGCATTTTCACTGCTTTTATTAGTTTTGATAGCATATATTGGACACACATATTAGTGCTCACTCCTGTTTTGGGGTTTTTTTAATGCCTGAACAAATTATTAAAAATATCAGCAGAAGCCAAAATGCTTTAAGCAGCAAAGGCAGTGTCCTGTGATGTGAAAATGAATAAAAATTTTGTTTGGTTTGTAGTAGCCTAGGAAATTGTTGGGCTCTGGCAATACTTTTTGGAAGTTTATTTCCTTTTCAGTAGCTGAAACAAGATTGCAGTGGTATCAGATGTCTGGGTAATACAAATTCATTAGCACTTCCTGCTGTCTTGCTCAGAAACAGTGAAAAACAAATGTAACACCTGCTGAGAAATAGCATCTGCTTGGAAATAATCTGATGCAAGTACTTTGTCTAACTTGAGAAACCTAAGAGACTTAGATCTGTGAATGAGACCTTGAGGATTATAACAGTGAAAGAAGAGCAGTCTCATTAAAGACTTCAACTTGCTTCCCTTGATAAATTTTGATATTAAAGAATATATAAACTTGGTGTCTTAAGCACTTGCAATAATAATAGGATTAAATTAGAGAAGTGTAGACCTCAAATTTCGTAAAAAATTATTGTCCTGCTTTCATTCCTGTGAAATGCAACTCTGAAAATAAAAGTGAGAGCATGCCTTTGGAGAAATACCATAAAATATAACTATCTGCATATAATGCATTGAGAGGGCTAAAAAAGTCAATATTTACCTTTTGCTAACAATATGAACTTACTGGTAGTCTGAAATCTGTCTTTATAGTAATTAAAGAGGCTTTCTATTGTGTTTATTGAGTACAGACTGGGGGAGAAGAACGAATACTAATTTAAAGACTCTGGTTAATTCATCCTTCAGTTGGAGAACAATGTGGGACTAATGTGCAGTGGACTTTTCAAGTACTAATTGCTGAATCTTTTTCTTGGTTTCTGTTTCCTCCTTCCAGTCCTAGATGCTCATTATGTTCATCCTTGTGACTGTAGTAACATCTAGAGAATGTTGTGACCTACATTGGTACCCTCCCTTCTCTTTCATTTCCCACAAGTGTGATGAACCTAAAGAAAGAAAATTACCTAATTCGTATGTGAAAGTGAATTTCCTCTATTCCAAGGTTTTCTAATTGAGGAAAAAATACTCAAAACATGCCAAGTTGAAACTAAAGTTTTGCTATTTATATATGGTAATAACAAAGCTTCAGTTTTGTTGAGTGGCTGAGTTCTTTAACTGGAAGTTTCTAGAATTGTGTAACTTTATTTCCTTGACTTTTTTTATAAAAGCTATTAAAGATTATGAGACTGCTCAAGCCAATAGTGAAAATGACCAGCAGATTCGGGAAGGGCTGGAACGTGCCCAGAGAATGCTGAAGCAATCACAGAAGAGGGATTATTATAAAATCCTGGGAGTAAAAAGGTGAGATATTAATTCCAAAGATGATGATGTGAAAGTTGGTTATTTAAACCAGTACTTCTAGGGCTGATCACTTGAATTTGTTCTGCTGAGTTAATTTTTGTTCTGTATCTTGCTATCTTCTCTCTTCTGCTGTACTAATTCTTAGTGTTCAGCTTGTAAAGTGGTATTTGTTTACAGTTCCTTTAGAAAGAAAGAAAAAACAAGAGCAGGAAAGGAGGAAATAAATACTTTGGGAAAAAAATTCTTAGTATAGATGATCCTGAACCATGTGAATGAGTTGAGGAAGAAATGAAGACTGGCAAGAACTACTGAAAGTACCAAAAAATTTTGAAGGATAGTGGGATAGATTGGAAGAGTCTGGAAGGACTGACTGAAAGATATCAAAAATTCTTCTGCCATTAAACTTGAGAAACCAACAAAATTCCCTTGCCAATGAGGAGCAAAGAAAGTTCTGAACTATTATTGGTCGTCCTTCCACTTGTGAACTAATTTGATCTCTGCTTTTTGTTATTCACCTGATTATAAATTCCTCAGACTGAGACCTGTATTCTGCAGAGTCCCTGGCAGCATCTTTCCAAGGGAAGTATATGGGTGGTGAAGAGGAGACTGAGCAATCCTTGTTGAAGGTTGCAACTTGCTTCCTTTGTTTTGTGTAGTCTTCAGTGCTACTTGCAGAAGGTTAACAGCACCTCATAACCTTCCTGATGCCCTCAATTAGTGTCGCAGTGTTTAAAATAAACTTCATTAGCGTGGCATATGAGTAATCAGAAAATGAAGTTATCTGTAATTTTATCCATTCAGAAATGCTCGAAAGCAAGAAATCATAAAAGCTTACAGAAAGCTGGCATCCCAGTGGCATCCTGATAACTTCCAGAGTGAGGAAGAAAAGAAGAAAGCAGAGAAAAAATTCATCGATATCGCAGCTGCTAAAGAAGTCCTCACTGACCCAGGTAATGATGCAGTGGCTTCATTTTTAGTTACACTTTTGCTTTGACCTTATTGTAAAAAAAGTAAGTCATAACAAGCATTGCAGCTTCCCTTTTTCCCTTTCTGCCCTTGCCCATATTGAGAAAGCAGTGCAGGAATTCTTGTCCGATCTGTTGCATAAAGTCAGATGTAAATCTGGAATTACTGTATTTCAGTGACTTTTGTTAAAAGTCAAATAAAAATTATATTTTGAAGGTCTTTTCTCGGGATATCATCTTGTAGAGATTTCCAGGATTGACTGACTGGTTATGCTTGTGTTAAGGATATATGTGTCTGCTGCCTCAGGTGCTATTGCAAACTGCATTTAGATTATAACAGCAACTGAAGTACTCCAGGGAAACCCTGCTACTACTGTGCCATGATTCCACCTTGGTTTTGTTTCCTCCAGAAATGCGGCGGAAGTTTGATGCGGGAGAGGACCCACTGGATGCAGAGAGTCAGCAGGGTGGCAACAACCCTTTCCACAGGAACTGGAACACGTGGCAAGGATTCAACCCCTTTGGTTCTGGAGGAGGACCATTTACATTCAAATTTCACTTCAGTTAGAGCCAAGACTGTTTCTGGTGGCTGCTGCTGTTTTTTACTTAATTCATTGAAAAATAAAAAGTCTCTCAGTTCAAGACTCAAAATCATAATTTCTATAATGCTGTCCTTAAACCAGAGTCTTACTGCACTAGAAGAAAGCTCCTTCTTTCTTCCATTGGGTTTGCTTTGTGGTGAGCTTGACAAGCTCACACTGATGGGGGGGTTGTGCTGCCTGTGTATTTGCTGTGGATATGCAGGACATGTTTATTCCTATGGATGGAAAAACCAGTAAGATGCTACTTAGGACAACACTTAAATTTAGAACTCAAGTATACACTTAAAGATAAAAATGCATGTAAATATTTTTCTGGATTGGGGCGTAATAAACGTGGCAAGGGTAGTTACAGTAGTCTGTACGTTAACAAACTGTTGGTTGTGCTCAGCTGAATGATCCATCTCCCAGTATTTTTATGAGGAAATCCAAGTGACCACCTGCTGGATTGGTGTTGGCAGTGCCAGAGGTGGGGAAGAGGCTGTGCGCTGAACCAGTCTCAACAATCGCTCTGGACAAAGACTGCTTGCGAGTAACTGTATCTGAAATACTTGCTCACTTTGTTATTCACTAACCTGAAATTAATTGGGGTAATTTCCTTGGTGGAATTCTCAGCAGTGAGGTGGGGGTGGGGGGAAAGACTTGTTTTTCAAAACACTTCTTTTCTGAATGTGATTTGGGGTGTTTGTTTAGGTATGATTTTTGAGTAGTTTGCACTTTAACGAAATACCTGCTTGAGATTTGAGCAGAAAATTTGATGTGACATTTCCCTGACTCTGCAGCAATTTGTTAGTTCTGTACATAAACTCAGAAGTGAGACAGGTTGTGAGGTGAGTGTACTGCAGGAATGTGATACGAACTCCAGCCTTACCCTGTAATACAACTTCATTTCTGCTGGGTGAAGCAACAGGGAGTTAGCACTACATGAAACTGTAGTAATTTTATGTTTCATTTAACAGCCACGGTTCTGCAGAGACAGCTGTGTGCAAAAAGTGGGACTCACTTCCCACTAGCCAGAAGTCTGTTTTTATTTTTTTTCTTTATGCACATACTTAAAATGGGTTTGGTGTAGTCGGTGGAGTCGTGTGAATGTGCTGTGTTACCAGCGCTGCAGCTGGTAGGAGTGAGGAGTCTTCTCCTTCTGTAACTGCATCTGTCATAATTACTGACATAATTACTGAGTTTCATCAGCAGCCATTTTCTTGGAATGCAAGAATTACAGTGCATCAGTGTTCTCGTGATTGGATCTTAACTTGGAAAACAATAATCAGTTGATAGGAATCTTCTCTGGCTTCAACTCCTGGCACTTGAAAACCTAAGCAGCCTCAGTAAAACAAATGAAATTAGCAAATAAGGCCTTCAGTCTGAAAGGGGGGGTTTTTGTTACTGTAGATGCAGTTGCTGTTGAAGCAGAACCCTTGGCTCCTGCCTCAAGTACTTCACCAACATAATTGCGAGGCCGTGTGGCTTTGTACAGTGTTTTTCAACAGCAATTTAAAGGTCAGTGTTCACAAATTTCGCCTTTGAACTGAAGTGCTTGTGTGGTGATTTCTAATGGTTTATGGTACAAAACCACCCTAACAGCCTGTTAAAACCCAGTGCTGGATGTTCCCCAAGTTGAATGACTTTCTACAAGTTCATCTCTTGCTTTTGATCTGCCACAAATGTTTTTGCTTAGGGCTGTTCAGAGCGCTCAAGGCTGGCATGGCTCTCAGGAGCTGGGGCTCAAACAGAGGAACTCAGTGCACCGTCAGGAACTTGCTGTCCTGGGGGCTTGACCTCTGTGCACCAGCTGCTTGCTGGCAGTACCTAAAGTTGGGCAGGTATCTGTGGGTGAGCAGCTGTCCCATGTCCTCCTGTGGCTCTTGTCAGCCCTGAGGGGCTGCTTTTAAGTGATTATTGAATGAGCAATGTGTCCGATTTGGTACATGCAGGAGTGGCTGGGCTGTGGGAAGTCACAGTAAAGAGCACAGCCAGCTGCACTTGTGTGCCAGGGGACTGTTGGGAATAAGTCTTCTTTCAAAGGACTGCCCTTGTACAGCTTTAAAAGCTCAGGCTGAGAGAATTGGGTCCTGGGGTTTAATTTTTTCTTCTAGAGAAGAAGATGTTCCCTCATGAGCAAATTCTTCATAAAAGACACTGATGTTGGAGCAGGGTGGGTTTGTTCCTTGGAGGCAGTGGGATAGTGCTGCTGTAGGCCGGGAGCATTCAGGAACAAAAAAGGACCATGTGCATTTTGAAAATGAATGAATGGGAACGGGAAAATGACATTTTAAGAACAAAAAGCTTGAATGTAGTCAGTAGAAGAAGGGAGATGATTGAAGTGTGATTGCTGTTCATAGATTTCTTCTGTGGAAGACAGGTTCTTGGAAACAATAGCAGAAAGCGCCAGTGGAGAACAAGGCTTTCCTAGTGTTGAGCAGCTGCTGTTTACAAGAAGTGTTACCAGCCCAGTGCTGTTGAGGTATTTTGGAAACACAGAAAGACAAAGTGGTGTTATAAAGAAACCATTTCTGTTGCAAGGCTCTCCAGCTCTGGCGCTGCATTTACTGACGTGCCTCTGGAAAATGAAGCGCTGGTACCACACTGAATGTTAATGGTGCACGCGAAGCCGAACTCTCCTTTTGATTCAGTTGTGGCTGTCTGTAGTGCAATAATGTTCAGTCACTGAACACTGAAGTAAATGTTGCGGTAGTTTGTCAACCCTGAGATGTGCATGAAGCATTGTTGCCATCGTTGGCCTGTATGTAGATGCAAACTTTCTCTGTGGAGTTCTTTCAGTTATAATAAACTTGTTTCCAACTTGTTTTCAAATGAAGGTGGAGGAGAGCGTATTTGCCTTGGTACATGCTTAATACTGATACAATAATCTGTCAGTATTAAAAGTGAAATACAAACTGAAGAGCTCAAACTTGTAACATAAGGAGAAATTGTGTCAACTTAAACTTTAAAAAAAACAACTTTAAGCTTGTTATTGTTTCAGTTTTCAAACCAGTGTTTAGAACAAGAATTATTCTTCTGTTTAGGGCTGTGATTTATAGGAGCTTTGCTGGAAATTAGCCAGGATAGCATAGCAGGTTAGTTGTATTTAAAAGTGCCTTATTGTAAGGTATTGTTTGCTCTGTAATCCACACTTTTATCCATAAAGCTGTAACAAAATAAATGGGAGAATAATTTTTTTTTGCCCTCAGCAAATCACTCAGTAGCAGTTTCATGCTTTAAGAAGGATAAGTACAGTTAGCCAGAGATTTATCAAATGTTTCAAATAATAAAATATCTTTCTATGGAATCATAACTCTAAAAAGCAAGAACTGTTTTTTCTAGAACTGTGGGAATTATTTTATGGTATTTTTCACAATAAAGATATTTATGATGACAAGAAAGCACAGCAGTGCTATTTGTCTTCCCTTCTTTTCTCGCCCTGCTCTCCAGGGTTGGAGTTGGAGCTGTGCACAAATGCAGAGGGCACTGCTGCAGGCAGGGGAGGAGACGAGGAAGCAGCCACGTTCTGTGTGCAAGAGACTCTCAGATGAACAGGAGTCAACTACAGCAATTGTAGAAGCCCTGTTGAATGCTGATTTCACAGTGAGAACAACCAGCCCTTGGAATATCCCTGGGAAATGCTGGATTCCCCAGTGTTGGACACTAAGGTTTTGCCTGACTGGATGCTGGGTCAGCTTTTGCCAAAGAAGGCTGGACCAGGTGACCCTTGAGGTCCCTTCCAACCTGGTATGCTGTGATTCCATGAAGTCTCCATCTGAAGGCAAGTATGGGATTCAGGGAACAGGTTAAAAGGAATCTTACTGAGAAATATTTTTAATACTAAAACTCATCAACAGTACTGCACTAATGCCTGGTTTTTTCATTTTCTGTCAAACTTAGCAGCTGATATCAAGATGTAGAAAAGACACTGTAATAGTAACAGGAATATAAATTGTATTCATTTGAATAGTTCAAATATTCCTTTGCTTATTTACTGAGTTGTGCCAGGTTTTGGCAACACTCTAAACCAGGATGTGTTTTCTTCCCTTTCCAGAGCACACAGACTGGAAATAAAAAATAAGCTCTCTCTGCATCTCTACACCTCACTCTGCAGCAGAGTCCTCGTTTTGAATATCACTGTAGCTTCCCTGCAAAAACACTTTCTGTACATTAAAGACATTTGAGCACTTGCTGCCTTTTTTTGGCTTTGGATCTGTTACCAAGTAGGGAATGGTTATTGTGTAATACAAAAAGGGAGAACAGAAAATAATCATATTTTTTCCTCCAGTGGTACCTTTTAATATTTTGTACAACATATACAATCCATGGTTGTAGTATTAAAAATATAATCATATGCTAATGACTCAAAGTGCTGCTTTAAAGAGATCTTTAAAAAGTAGTGAATATATTTGTGAGACCTTTCTTATTTTATAAACTGTTGTATAGCTCGAAAAAAGAGCTTTCTTTGAAAGTAGTATTATGCAGGAACAAAAAGAAATATGGTAGAACATTTTGTACAAATACATAGAACGCTGTAGGAAATTGCATGAAACCTTTCACATCTTCAAAATATCTTCAGCAAATTACATTACTTAAATGATTAGAATATAATTTTATAAATCTCAAGGAAATAGTATTTAAAGAGCTATTTCTTTTTTTAAAACCTGTAGAGGTAATCCAATTTTAAAAAGAACAGGATGCTACAGAGAAAATGAACATGAAATCAGTGCATGAATTGCCCACCTTTTATACTGCATAACATTCTCACACAGATAATCACAATTAAAGGGAACTAAGGTTTCTTAAAGAACCTTTAACTTCTGTCCTAAAGCAAGTTTTTCAGTATATGCTTCAAGCCTGGAAAGCACAGCAGGCCCATGTGAAATGCTGCTGCAGTCAGGCAGCAGGATGGAAGTATAAGCTCAGAGTGTTAATTTTGAAAAGAAAATAAAATAATGCAGCAAACAGTTGAATAATGGTTTGGGGGCTTTTGTCCTCTGCTGTAGAGAACCAGTTATTTCCCTGTTATGCATGGAATTTATAGTAATGGTGCACAGGCATCTGCTAAGTCAATTACAAGGCCACCTCTATGGTATCAAAATACCAACAAGTTAATGTTCAAGTATGTTTGACTTGCTGCATGATATCCTGAAGTAGTTAAGAGAACAAGCATAACAAAACAGCTCCTGCATGGAAATGGGACAGACATAAAGAGAACGACATGAGGGTTTACTGACTTTTGCTATTGGTTACACAGGAAAAACTCCCTTGGGTACTTCATACAAACTTCACTCAACAGACGTTTAAAAACCTCTGTGTGACATGTTAGAACTGTGCAAAATACATAAAGGCAAAACATCAGAAAATATAAGGAGCTGTAAAAAAATCTGCATGTCTCATATTCATTAGTAATATAGCTTGAAAAATACCAGCAATGTGTGATTTTACAGTAAGAAATTGTAAATAACCAGCACCTGAGGACAATAACAGTGGATACAAAATCTGCTTAATTTCTCTTATTGTTTATTCAATTATTTGCTGCTATGGAAATAATGTGCAACTCATTGCTGATTCACCCACTTAATGCAAATTACCTGGTCTTTTATAATTTTAAGCATTTAAAGTGGGAGACTTTTTATAAGAATGTGTGGTCTCATCCACTCCCATTTTGAAACCAGCAGAGCCTGAACAACAGGTTGTGTATTTAAGGCACTAGATTCCAGTTCAAGACAAATTCCCCATTTTCAAATACATGTATTGCAAGAACTTTTCCCTGCAATTTTTGTGGGATCAAAATGTCAGTATCCCATTGAAGCAACATTTTCTTGTGCATACAGGTTTAGAAAATTACAGGAGACAGCACTGATAGTCAAAAAATACTCATGTATTTTATTATTTTATTTTCAGTTATAAACAGGATGATGATAATCAAAAGTGAGTAAAAACAGCTTTCAGGTACTGACCTTCTGATGCAATGTATGCTGGTTGGAAAATCACCTCAGCCAAAACCATAATGGAATTTTATCACACACTAAGAGGCCAAAAGGATCCCAAGAATCAAAAGTAGTTTTTAAAATTTGTGAGTGTGCAGCAATCCTGCATAATAAATGAAGATTGTCATTCCTTGCTTTAGCTTCCAAGTGGACTTATCTTTGTGTGGTCTGAATAACACACCTTATTTTTTATGAAGTTGTTTCTTGTGACCACAGCATTTCTCGGACAAAACTATGGGCATGTAACCAAAATTCTTGATATTTAAATACAGTAGCCTAATGCATGGAATATGGACAAAGCAGTTTTCAAGTACATATTTAATGTGTGTGTCTTCCCCCAGACTGACAATGACACATCTTTCTTCATATTCCAAAATCCTCTGGGCAAACTGTACTTTAAAGAGGGAAAAGAAAAGCAAAGTAATTGGGAAAGCTGCTCCATACCAGTTAAAAAACTCCAAACCCCCAAGTACCCGTGGATTTCTCATTTTTGTATTGCATTTAAAAATGTTTTAAATAACACTTGAAGTTTTAAAATATTTGACTTCACATTAAAGAATGTTGCAAATAGTGCCAATGTAACAGCTGTGAATTCCATTCAGTCCTTCCCAGAAGACTCTGGAGTTGTCACCATTGCTGGTCATGGGCTGTGCTAAAGTTCATCGTGCTTGAGACCTGTAAACAAAGGGGAAAAAAATACACAAAAGAGTTACATAAGGACAATGCCTGGGTTTGTAAGATGTGGAGAAAGCCCTTTCCATTTCCTGCTAATCAGTCAGTACACCAACACGAACTTCATTTTTGGAGCCTTGCTACAAGCTGACCAGAAGCTTTCACAAAGAATAAAACCCACTAAGAATTCTTTATAAGGAAAAGTGAATTTGTTCCTCCACTCAAAACTTTTAAATATTTATCTGCCAAGTTTTTTCTTCGACCCTGAGAGCTGAGGTCATCTTTTCATTTTGTTTCACATTACTCCAAGAAGTCAAGTCTTATTGAGAGTCCTGTAAGTGTGTTTGGTTTTTTTTGGTTTTGGGTTTTGTTTGTTTGTTTTGGGTTTTCATGCTATTTAACGAACTCAGTTTAAAACATTTTTTTAATTAAAAAAAACCCCAAAACAAAACAAACCCCCAAACAAACAATAAAACCAAAATCCCTCCAAACTGACTAAAGTACAATTTAGTCTAGTGCAAAAAGGCCTGGGTAGATAGGCCTGGAGTGAGAGATGCAGAGGCAAATTAATAATCAGTTCCTTACTGCTTAATAGACATGAGCTTCAGATTATGTGAAGTCTAAGCTAATGTGCTTTGTTTAATATTTGTGGCTTAAATTATGTGTGACTGTTGGTTGTGTTTGAGGTCCAGGAACAGGACACCACTGAACTTTCTCTTAGATTCTGCCATGAAATAAGAGGTTTTGTCCTCCCATTGTCACTCCTGTATAAAGAAGCATCACACAACTATCAAACCCCACACCATTTCTCTAAGAACAAGGGAAATTACACAAATACAAGATTTGTGCCTACTGACCCCAATCTTAATTTCAACTATACTAATATTTAATTTTTAGAAGCTAACAACTGAATATGCATGTAAATTACCTTTTTGAAATAGTGACGTTAGATTTTTCTTCTCTCTTTCAATTTGCTGTATTAAGTTTCGGATTTCAGAGTCATAATCAACCCATTCAGGAACTATCCGGGCAGCAGCCTTTAGTTTTGGTTCTTTGGTTTGGGGGTTGTTGCACTGAAAGTTTAAAACATATTAGATGTAAACAAAACAAATGTGAAAATAACATCTTTTCAGGGAATTAGCTCAGATCAATTGTAAATACTTTTCTTTTTGCTGATGACAAGCATAGCACTGACATGGCTGGCACAAGACTACGAAGATTTAGACAAAGTTCCCCGGGGAGATACAAGATTGACACTGGCACATTGAAACTGAACCTGATGTGGGTTTTGAACAGAGAGCACCTGTCTTTAGAGCACAAACAAAACTCTTCTTAACAACTGTAAAGACACAAAGAAAACAAAACTATTTACATACTGAAAAATCACACCAAGTTCCAGCTGTCTGTTTTTCTTCCAAATTGTACCTAAAGCATCACAAACTCTGTGTGTGTGTGTGTGTGTGTTGTCAAAAAATCTAAATGGGGGAAAATTGGGATGGGGATATGTTGGTTAGTTAGCAACAGAAGAAACACGCGGGTCACAGAGCAGCAGTGGTTTCACCAGGCAGGACCGACCAAAAGCCCTGCCTTTCTTTATTTACCTATTTTTATAGGTTTCTAAGGACAGTCAAAGATTGGTGAAAGGGGTCAACACCCCTGAAGGTTTACAGGACAAAGACATGGTCAATCATCTTTCTCCACCCCAGGGAAAGGAATGAAAAACAATTCCACAAGTGCAAAACAATCTCGGCTGGTTAAGGAAAACAAGGACCATGTTTACAGAACAAGCATGGAAAACTACAGCTACAGTGTTACAACTTATGGGGCCCTGTAAAACCAGGGCGACAGGGATAATAGTGACAGGAAGAGGATTTTGGTCTCTGTTTCTATTCCCAAAGAAAGAAACTTTCCTCTTCCTAAACATGGGTAGTTTCCTGAGCATTACACTTTTTAAGCTTTGCTTTATCTCCTGTTTCTAACAATGAAACAGACCAAGAAAACCATGATAATGTTAAGTCAGTGAGTGCTGGGGGAGCCTTCTATGTGGGGAGCACAACAGCAGCCCATAGTGCCCAGATAGGTAACAGCACTTCCTCACAGTTCCAGTAACTTTGGCTGGCTATGGAAAAACTATAAGGAAAATACATGTATGGGCATGAAAAGCCTCAATCCCATCCAGTTAAGAGACAGCAACACTTAATTTTTTGGTACAGTTTACAGCTTTAATGTAAGCAGATTTGGTACAGAGCAAGTGGGAGAGGTCCCAGAGCAGAAAATGTTTCAGGGGAAGGGATGGAGTGTTGCAGTGCAAGGCTGCCTTCATGACATGACACACACTTAACCTCAAAAGCCCCAGAAATCACAGCAAACCTGTTAATCTGTACAACTCATTTAAGTCAGGATCAACTCACCAGGTCTATTGTTTTAGCCTTTTTCTTGGATTTATCATCACACCAGGTTTCACACCAAAGCCACTCCTGAGGAAGAGACTTAATGGCTACTTGATGAATCATATTATTGGGAAGATCCTGTACAAATTTTGTAAAATCATATATTAGCATTGAATATAATGTAACTGATTATCAAGCTGCTATTTAAAGTATTTTTGCTATTACCATTTCTGCAAATTGTTCTTACATTTCTTTCTAAGTGCTCACCTAGTTCTTTTCCAAGGAGATTCAATACTTAGTCATGCTCATTTTGACGGACAATTCCACCTCTCATTTGTCAAGCAATATTTTTCTGGTCTTTACGTCTGTCTTCCCTTAGCTTGACATAAGCAATAATTCTGCCTGATACCCCTGGTTCAGATACTGCCTGTCATACTATAAATAGTACTAAAAAGCAAAACTCAAACCAGCTTTCTGTTCCTTAAATTTGAAAAAAAAAACCCAGCTCAAAAAACATAAAATACAGGATTATGTCTCTAAATTGAGACAACTTCTAGGAAAATGGATTCCAGATACATGAGCTTCAGAAGGAAAAGCTTTTAAACTGCTATTCTGGCTATGTTCCTTACTTCACTTGTAGGTTTTTTTGGCATTTATTACACAGTCAGGTAGTCTCATCATGAAAACTCTGAACCAAGATCTGGCTGAATGCAGGGAACAGCACTTATAAATGAGAAACACCTCAGGCACCTACTCTGGCCAGAGGTACAAATAGCAGGGTAATAGCTGGTACATCCATTTGTTAGCTCCCTCTCATGTGCAACCCTCACACTGTATTTTAGAATAAATGTCGGTGCTCAAGTATTAGTCACATCTTATTTTGCCCGTTCACATTGCTAAACGTGACAGAAAAAAATAGCACATATTGCTGCTTTATGAAAGACGTATTACTTAATTCAAATATAGACATTAGTACCGAAAAATTACATCCACTATAAGAATATGGAGAGCCAAGACATTCAACATGAATTGAAATGCTTTATTTTTTGAAAAACTTATCATCTTTGGAAGATTAAAAATTAGTTTATCACCGTTTCAATTCCAAAAGAAGAGAGACTGGTTTTCTGTTTTGCCTCTCTGACTTTCTAAATTAAATCAGAACTCCTGAGTTACTACAGTAATTTTAGTAGCTGTGAATTTAAAAATTGTTGCATGCAGTAAAAAGTAGAAAGTCAGCTGTTAGTTCCAGGATTTAAAGTAAAAGAAAAAAAGAATGAATACAAAAACCATCTGAACAAAATTACTGTACTGGAAGTCTAGTTTTTATGATGTGTAATTTTTTCTCCCTATGAGTTCTACACTTATTCTCCTTGGCATTTAAAATCACCATTTCCCCTTCTATCTACTTCTCTTTTGTGGTTGAAGAACCTTAACTACCACCCATGAAGATGGCACTGCCAGCAGATTAGCAGAGAGCTGAGATTGCTGCTGCTTTGAGAAGGGCAGTGAGCACTCCAGACAGGTATTTAAAATGAAAATTGTAATAAAAGAGTCTTAATGCATCCTTTTCAGTAGATGAAAGCTCTCCAGTTCTCAAATACATTGCCCTGTGGTTTCTATTTCCAGGAATATTGCTGTATTTTGTGTAAGAAGTAGCAATGAAGACAGCAAATAGTTCCTATCAATACAGTCAAACCAGATTATTATAAAAGTATTACTTTGAAATATTCACTTTCCAAAGTAATTCTAATTCCATTCTGCCAAGATTTAGCTACCTTAATATCTTGTCCTTAAGTGATTTGATCCAACAGACTTATAGGAGATATATGCTATCATGTATTAATGCTGTAATTGGCAATATTTGAATCTTCAAATGAGAAATTTTAATATTTTGAGAAGATTAGATAAAACCAATTTTCTGAAAACCAGCACTATGGTGGAAACCTCATAACCTCTGAATCTCAGAAGGTCTTTCTGAAAGACACCTTGTACATGTGGGTAAGGCCGTATTTGGAGAACACACAACTCTATCACATTAGGCCTCTATGTGGGTGATCAGGGCCAGTAATTCATTCTGTTGTCCAGAAAGAGATGAACTCTGGCTGCTGCTGTTATATCAGTCTTTTGCTCTTAACATACAGCTAAAGGCTGCTCCAGCTCCAGGTGTCCAGTCTCCTCTGAGTTCTTAGTGTGGCTGTATTTCCACTTCTCTTTGTCCAGTATCATAAGAATTACTATTTTCAATTTTTACTTTTATTTCTGGGAAAGAAACATGCAAGTGGCAATAATGCCCTTATGTAAGAGAGAACCTTGCTTGCAGAGCAGGGATGTAGAAAAGCACTGAGAGATGTGGACTTTGCTACCGTGGGATTCTGTTGCTGCTAGAGGCAGGTAAAAATCTTCTGTGCTTAGTAATTCCTCAAGGAAAACACCAAAAGCAGAGACAATCTCACTTATGAAGCCTTCTGAGGTTCACCCAAACTGAGACAAACTCCAGCCACCCCAGGGTGATCATGTGCAGACACCACCAGAGTGTATTTGCAGTTAGCTTGCAGAAGAAAATTAAATTTACTTTAATGGAAAAAAAAATATGAAGAAGGAAACAAGTTCTTGCTAAACAAGAATATAATTACCATTATCAGAATACACGGTTATCATCAGAAAAACACAAATGCACACAGAACAACTGCAAATAAAGGTGAAAAGTCGTTTCTGTTGGGTTTTTTTACCTCATTTTTTAAATTAAAATAATCATCAGTGTTCAGCTTTGTGAACTGTACTCATATGCACACCTGATAATGGGCTCAAAAAGCAGTAATGGCAAATAGTCTTGGATTTATGTAACATTTCTGTTGAGATACAAGATATACCATGCCTTACAGAAAATAAACCTGGAAGTGCTTAAAGCCATATATACCTGATCTAGATTTGACAGACTGTTTGGATCCTGACTAAGAGCTTGGTACTGGCCCCGAAGCCTGTCTCCAGCTGCAATCTTCCTGAACTTCTTCAGATCCACAACATACAAGGCACTAAAGGGATTTAAAAAATAGAATTAAGATTTCTGGGGTTTCACCTTATTTTGATAACAGTAGTAAAAGTAACAAGAAAGTAAGACATGTTCCCATCCTGAAGGGATATTTTTCTTTATTAAGTGGCTGAAGCTACCATAAAATGGTGAAATCAATGTATCATCAGAATTCCTGCCTCATTCATCTCTTACTGAGAATGGCTCAGTAATCAACACCAACACCCAGATTTCAACCAAATTCACAAACTGCACAAGAAGGGTGTGAGAGGTTGTCCTACCTGATGTGGTATTTCCTTTTCCCGAGGTGTGAGGCCCAGTATCCCGATTTCCAGAAGCGGTACCCGTCCATCTCTCTGCGGCTGTCACAGAAAGGAGTGTATCCATAGGGAGCTCCATTTAGGTCTAGATCTCTGAGCTCTTTCAGGTCACTTCTCACAATCTAAACAAGAACATATCTATTTTTATAATTCAGTACTGTCTCTACGAGGGTAGGTATTGCAACAGGCTTCACAAAGTTTAATTTTAATTAAAAAAACCCCCTTGGACGCTACAACACAGATAAAGTATTCCACTGGGAGATATTTACCAAATTTGTTCAAGTAAAAAATAATGTATTTCTTATATTATTAACAGAGACCATCTGTGTAACACATTTGTTGAGTAAATAAATAAAACTGGCAATGTGTTTTTAATTTACAGACCAATGTTTCTGGTTGCCCAATGTGAAATTCCTTAATTAAGAAACATAACTTTTGAAATCTACCAATCATGCCCCTTCTAAAGAATCCTTCCTATTTATTACTCAGCTTGGATGCTCCAAAATTACTGCATCATTTGAAAAATCCCTGTATCTAATGGTAAAGTACTTTCAAAAAGAGATCATAATGCCCTTTATTTGCTAATCAATTCTTCTTCCATCAAACCCCACTTAACTAATTTATTAGTGGTAAAAAAAGTTTTAGCTATTTGGGAGCACAGAGAAATTCTCACAGTAGTTAGGATAGACAATCAGTGCTCCCAGATGGTGTATCCAGATGAAATTGCAGAAAGTTGCAGTCTGCATTGCTACACCTAAATTTAATTTATTCTCAAGCTTTGGAAAAGGACCAAAATACATGAGAATTTGTCTCGAGGTTTTTAATAACCTTGTGATAAACTCTTCAATACTTCATCTGAGACAGCACTTCACCTTTCAGTACATTATACAATGTTCATTCCTGAATGAAGGACTACCTACAAATCTAAATAGAGACAGGATTTATCTTGAAGAATTTCAGCCATCTAGAATTTGCTCAAATGGTCCAAATCACCTCAGACTCCTGCCATAGTGGAGAATTCCTCTCACAATCAGCCCAGAGATGGAATCACTCCAATATGCTTTCAGTGAAATTCACCTTTAAGATCACACATATCTCTCCTGGTGCCTTTGTCTCACCATAGACAATTCAGGACAACTCAGTGTAGTAAAACTCTTAATGTCCACATGACTGAAGACAAGTGAAATTCTTGCATTTATGTTCTGCAACACCACTGGTTCTGTTTGTGTCTTTCGAGACCAACTGAATAAAATGGCCACAGAGAATAAAAATGGATCAATTTAAGCCCAAATTAATTTCTCATCCAGTTAATATACCATTATTTTTTCTTACCTGGTCAGCATCGACAAATATTATTTTATCCACAGCCAAAGGGAAAAGAACATCCAAAAAAAGAATTTTGTAGCCCCAGATAATTCTTTGCTTTTCTGTCTGTTGATAAAGCCAGCGGGGCCACTTATACTGGACCAACTCATACTTGAACCCATACTTTTTAGCCATGTGAGGAATTACATCCTAGAGGAAGAACAAAAAACCATCAGGTGCACATAGATGAGATACACGAGGACTCCAAAGGAAAAGGAAAAGCTACAATGCAGCTGCAGCATTTATTATTAAAGCAATTTATTATTTTAAAATGTTCCCTTAGCTTTAGCAGTATCCTCAGCTACACCAATAGAAATAGCATTTCATGCAAGCTCTTGGAGACTATCAGGAGAGAATAAATTATTATAATTTATCACTGGGCTTCATATTCCAGCAGAGAAGAACCTTATACCTAACACTTTCAAAACTATTGATATTTAACATATTCAGGGATCATTTTCCACTGGGAAAATTTAATTCAAATTATATAATTAGTCAATTATAATTAAAAAAAACCCTTAAAATTTTAAAGAAAAAAAAGAGGAAGACTTTTCTCCTACCTTAAATGTTGGGGAGAGATAGTTTTTCAGAAACCAAAATTTAACTGGTGTTTTTGTATGACGTAGGACAGAAAGCATCATAATTCTGTGGAAATATAAGTCTACAATAAACAAACAAATACACACAGGTCATTAAATTTCAACAGCACTTAGAAAGTACTAAAACTCTCCAAGTATAATTTTCTTTAACCCAATTTAAGTAGAAATTTTTATCTATTTCTAATTAAAAGCTTTAAAGAGCATGTGTTCAAGGACACTTTGAGATGGCCTTATTTGATCCAGACTGGCTGAGCAATAGTAGAAGGAACAGTTCCGAAAAGTGGATCTAGTAACATGTTTTATTCTAGGAGAGGTGCCTGACAAAATTAGAATGGTTAGTACCTTATATGAACTTGACTACTGAAATAACTTATTTTAGAATATATTGGTTGAGCTTAATAGGTTGCTGAAAAGAAAAAAGCAAAGTCCAAGTCAGATCCTATTCAGAAAACCCTTACTAACAGTAAGCATTACTATTTTGGGCTCAATTATTTTTCACTATTGTGGCCTTTGGTGTAACCAGACAGATATGCAGTGCCTTAAAACCTTTTAAGAGGTGAAGTCTGCCTTAAAAGTCAAGACATAATGATCTTGAAAATAAGACAAAGCAGCAGGTAGAACATTTTAAGATTACTTTTTCTCCTTTAAAGTAAATGTGTCTTTCCCTTTATGAAGGTGGTTGCGGGTTGAAGGAAAGAAACACAGTGCTCAAACTTCAGATAATTCAGCAATCAAATCACTAAATCTGATGTCTGTGCTCAAATCAGAAAAGTAACAGAGATGGTTGTGATCAGATCAGGCAACACTGTAAGAATTCCTTAAAAGCAATCACTGCTCATTGAAAGGTCCCTGAGATAAGTAAGGCCATATGTGCAGGTAGTAAATCCAGTTTGTACTAAACACAAATAGATACCACTCTAATGAAGGCACTTCTGTTGTGTCTTTATACAGAGAGGCTGAACTTCATCCTTTACGTTTGCACTTCACACATGACAGACATTTTCTGTCTTCAAAGAAAATGGCATTTTTGAACATGTATATGGTGAATCACTTTGTTCTTAGAGATTAATTTAGTCCTCACTGTATACAACTTTTCTCTGTTTTGAAACTTTATTACTTAGATGTTGTTTAAAAAATCTGTTTTTTTAGGTTCTCAGTTTTACTGAGAAAATTCAGAATATTGCTATGAAATTCTTGTTTCCCCTTTTACCTTTTCTTACCTTAAAAAACGTTCATATAAATGGCCTGAAGCAACAGAAAAAATGTTAAGAATATCACTTTTCTTCTCCTTCTCATCTGTTGGGATGTCTTCTGAAAATCTAAGAATTATTATAAATAATTATATGAAGTAAAAGTTTAGCAGAAAAAAAAATCCTACTAAATTATCACTGGGCTCATAGAGAACCAAAAATAAGAAAATATACAAAAGAAATACAGATCCTACAGTAAACAAATGCGCTTTCATTCTATTTCCATTGCACATGCCAATGAAACCAAAATCTTTTGGGAGCAACACATCATACCCAGTCACTCAGGACAAACAACGGCACTACAGCAGTTACCAATACTTTCATTCAAACAGAACCCAAATTTGACAAGAATTCCATGTTTTTATCAAAGAAAAAAAAAATAGAAATACAGCCAGAATATCTTGAGAACTGGTCATTTTTAAAATCAGACACAGTTGTTTTCCAAGCTTCATGCACATGCATTCTCTATCCACACGCATTCTACAGCAGAACAGCCAATGGATATTCTGGAGGTGAAGGTGGTCTGCACAGCCCCATAGGTGGTTAAGCTGAATATATCCTCTAAAACATGGACTGAGCATAAGAAAAAGATGGCCACACAAGGCCAAATGACATATTTAGCCCAGTGCCATCCCAACAGCAAATGACAAGGCTGAGAAGTTGTAGCCTTCCCCAGAACACTCTCACAACTTTCAGTGGTTTGTGGTGATGGGATTTCCAAAGTGTTTTTTGCAACATTTGCTGAATTCTTATTCAAATTACTCCAATTCCTCTCCCTACAGGCTAACCTGTGTGTTTGAGGTAAGTTGTACAGAGGTTTCTGTTTCTGCTGCAGAGCATTCTTTGCTTGTTTTGAATACCAAAGTCTACCAGGTCTGGTTTTCAATCACATGCCTTCCAGCACACAGAGCCAGGGGATGGTGGCTGCAGTCTCCCTCAAGCACTGCTGAACAGATCTCAGAACTGCAGAGCCAGATTGGTTACAGTTATCAAATGGTTATCATGCCATTTGATACTGGTGGAAATTCATCTCAATTCATCTTTTTTGCAAGGTGAGTCATTCCTCACACACTTAGGTTGCATGATTCACTCCTATTACTTTTTCTTCTAGTTATATCCCTTTTAAAAGTATCCTTTAGAAAGTGTAAAAATAAGTATTGTCACAATCTTTAAGAGCAAATGAGACAAGTCTCAGACCTCCAATGTATTCAAAAGAACTCAGATTACTCCACTAATACAAAGCTGAAACCTCAGAAACAGCTGAGAGACTCCAATGTGTTTAAGTGGTGTGAATAATCTTTCGAGAAATCCGCATCCTTTTCACTCAGGCATGGTGAAAGAGAGACATCAGTGGAGTGGCACTGTCTGCATGGTGTGGCAGTTTCAAAGAAAACAGACAACGTCTCAACCAGCACTGAACTCTCACAGGCTAAACAGACTGCAGTTCACAGGTCCAAGCAGTCTGTGTCCTTTCTTCCTGACTTTTTGTCCCATGTCTTATGTTTAGTGATAGCAGGACTGAGAGAATGTCAGGCTCTTTATAATGCAGCCATCACACATGAAGAAAGAAAATCAGGGTTTGATGCAAGGATCTTGAAAACATTGATTCTGCAAAGCTTTACAGGGAGCAGAAATCTTCCAAAGCTGCTGGGCTGACCTGTAAGGTCACGTGAGAAAAACAGTCAGCTGGAGAAGAGCAGCTCAATTATGAAAGAGCTTGGGCAATGTGGTGTGCACGTGGGGTCCTGCAGTGAACAGTGTGCTGGTCAGACAGACAGTCAGCCTCAAATCATACCCTTGAGCCCCCACCTTGATTCACTGGGAAGAGCAAATAAACTTCACTGGATGAGGGGCTTCCTTGGCCCGGCCAAGCTCAAAGCCTGATGAATGCCACTGTGATAAAAGGCAAAACATAGAAGAATGAGAGCTCTCTGGCCTTGTAACCTTCTTAGAAGGGAGTGAAGATTTTGATCTCTGCACATACAACCTTTGATGCAGCCAATTAGAAGTGGGAAGCTTGAAATCAATGAAAAATTCATTCAACTAACATCATTGTTCAAAGGAGGCACCTTTGTGCAGCAATGTGGGTCCAGTGTGGAAGAAATTTTTGAGTGTTGTAGCATAGTAGCATTTCTGAATCTAGTCAATAGGGTACAAACTGAAAAAGGGGAAATTTAGGTTAGATATTAGGAAGGAATTCTTTACTGTGAGGGTGGTGAGGCACTGGAACAGGTTGCCCTGGGAGGCTGGGGCTGCCCTGTCCCTGGCAGTGTTCAAGGCTAGGCTGGATGGAGCTCTGAACAAGCCGGTCTAGTGGGAGATGTTCCTACCCGTGGCAGGGAGTTTGACACCCGATGATCTTTAAAACCCCTCCCAACCCTTAACATTCTATGATTCTATCATATTGTAACAGTAAAATCATCTGTGGATAAATGGTGATAAACATAAAATCAGCAACAGAGACTCAAGACAGTCTTTGATGTTCAGTTTGATATATCTGAGTACCACATAACCAGCTGAGAGTTTCACATTGAGACTAATACCCTACCCCAGCAAAATGAAAAAACAAGCCAAAGAAGAAAATGAAGAGAAACCAGAAATGCAAAGGAGGGATTAAGAAGGGAATAAAAAAGGAGATGTACAAGACATTATAGCTTGCCTTTCCCCCCTTTTATTTACATTATAAATCCCTTGGAGAGCTTTTTTACACATTTGTATCACTATCAAGTAAGAAAATTTTATTTGCTATGAGTAATAATAAACATGTCCTGGAACAGTTGGATTAGAAGTAAATTCTACATTACCTTGTAACAGATTCCACATTTCCTTTTTTTCCTGTTGTTCCACCTGTAAGAAGCTCTTCATTCACTTTATCAGGCTTTTTCTGTACCTAGCCAGTAAAAAAAATGCATTTGTGCAACTTGGGAAGGTAGTTGACAATCTTCACTACTTGCATTGTGATATCTAACTATGGAGTACTAACTGGCTAGAGCCACTAAGAACAGTGATTAATAAATCAGCCAGCATGTTCAAGTCCTCTGTACAGCTTTATGCAAGCAATAACTACAAATGTGGTGAATTTTCTCTCATTTCCCTCCCTCATGTGTTTGTGATCCAGAGCCATTAGCCAGCAGAAGTGTAGCACCTCACAACGGAACTTACCCGAGAGGAAACTGTCATTCTCATAAGCCCTTCACAAGGAGAAAGTGACAAATTTGTCACTGAAACATAAGCTCTCCCATCCAACTTAAGCAATTTCTGCTGTCTTATCCAGGTGCTTATAAAGGCTCAAGATTAATTTCATTTACCACCTCAATTTCCTTGATTAAAAGAATTCTAATTGCTTTTGAAAACCAAATAGCTTCCTACACCCTGAATGTCTGAACATACTCAATTCTAATCATATTAACTTCACATGTTTATATTGTCAATTCACAGATTTCTCTTAGCACTGAATCATGAGTCTTTTTAGCCAATGCTCCTGAAACCCCATCCTACAGATCACTGAAGTGATCCTAGTGTTCAGCTGAATGGCAGAACTTATGTATTCTAGTTATGAGTTATAATTAGTTATTATTAGAATAATATTCCTGTTTTGGCTCAGAATAGGAAAATTAGGCAGCCTTTTACCCATTCTCTGTGGTTTAAAGACAGGATCATCATGCTCCAGAGTTTTACACATTTTCTCTGGGTTCTAGAAACTACCAGTTACAGGACTGGGGAAGAGACTCATACCTCATGTTTTAAAAGATCAACAAAATAGTGGAAAATTTATAGTATTATGAGGATCTTTCTCCTCAATATAAGTGGTGTTTCATTAGCTCTTTTTGATCCATCTAATGAAAGTAGCGTAATTTCATTTACACAAATTTGGTTGCTTAGGGTAAAATTCAACACACCTAATTTTGACCTCCACTCTGGTATCTGGACTTTATATAAAACCTCTCCTCAGTCACTGGAGAGAAATGGATGTCTCAAGAGGTCATTCTCTTGGTTTAAATCCAGATATGATCTGGGATGAGCAGTCCTTTGGACTCCTCCTGCTAAGCAGAGAGGGAATTTAAGTCACCAAGACTACACACTTGGGCACCTTGAGCTAGATGAGATAAATGTTATCTATGTTTAACAGCTATTTAACAAATCTCCCACACAATTAGTATAACCTGATTGGATCAAATTAACTACATTAATTTGCACACTCTTTAATTATACAAAATCTAAATTGTTTATTTCAGTATACATATTTCAATTAAATATAGCCTGAGACACGTAAGTATAAGTCATATTTCATATAAGGAAACACTGCATACATACTTGAACTTTGATAATTTTGCTTCTGAAGTTGTTTAATACCACAATAACATCTGCCAGATCAGCTACAGAATCTGTTCCTTCATGGCTGTGAGAAGAAAAAAACCCATGCAAATGTACTATCTCATTAAAATATGCATTGTTACTTGGGTTTAATCAAAGAATAAGGTTTAGAATTGCTAATATTTACAGAAAAAAATTATTTCACTTGCACCTAATTAAGTTTAACTTCAAAAACTTCCTGAGTTTTATTCATCACTGGACATTGCCCACAGTCATCACCTTCACTTTTTAATTTGAATTTTCACAGGAAATTTACCAATCAGTGAAAAAATGCAGTAACCTAGAGCTAAACACATTATTATGTATTATAGAGACACACATTACATTCAAATATTTAACAAAAATTTATTTTTCAAATAGGGAAAACATCCTAGAAATTGTGTGATGGCATTAAATATACTTTTTTAAAAAGAGATCTGCTTTAAAAAGTGTACAGAAGGCCTCATCACAGTGCTGAGATAGCAAAGATTGGCTTTCAACTGGGCTTTGAAAGCTGTACCCCTGAATACATGACTTTGTAAGCACCACATGAACCTCTGCCCTGAACATCAGTTTAAAGCCATTCAGGTGTCTCCAAACTGTACTGCAGTCCCCAGAGTAGCTAATATGAAAAACGTTACTGTGATACAGTATAATAACAACATAATTTTCAAATTTTCTACCTTTTACACCTCAATAGCCCATATATTTCCCCTTCAATCCCTCCTGTCTTTTATCAGCATTATGTGAGTTCCTCTTCCTAAAGCTACCCACATAAAAAATGGGTTTAAAAGTAATCTGCTACCCCTTAGGCTTCATTTTTTTCCCCCTAGAAAACAAAAAAATTTGAATTTTGTTTCAGTGTGTATCATAGCACTTACCTAAACACTGCAGGATTTTACACACTCATCTGAATTTTCTGCTTAATACATTTTTGTGTAATGTGTCTGTAATCCCTCAGTCTCATAGAGATGGCCTATCCTTGCACAAAACAATGTTCAAGATAATTTGAACTTTTCTACTCTCAATTTTAGTTCTATTTTCACACTTTTAAAATATCATACATATGCACACGCAGCCACACGGGGATGCATAGTGCTCAGATTTGAATTCCATTTTAAATAAAGTGTGTCACTAAAAAGGTCTAAAGTAGTAAAATCTGATCCAAACACAAACTGCTGACAGCAGCAGCCGGCCCGGTGTTCCCATTTTTGTCCTCAGTGCTTACACAACAAAAATTTTCTGTCATTCACTCAGTTACCTCAAAATCCCTATGCTATGAATTTTGTAGATAAATAAAGAGGATTCTACTGATAAAGAGGCTTTTCCAAAGTCTTAACAAAGACTTATTCTCAAAGTGATTGGTTTGGATGTAAATTCAACAACGTTGCTTTGTCTCCCTAAATCTCTTTCATGGATGCCTCCCTGTGGGCTCCATCTTTACTGAGTGCCAACTGTTTTACGGTGCACAGAACTCAGTTTGATGAATTTCTGTCCTACTATGAACAACCTTTTTAAATCCAAGCAAAACATCTTGTAGACTGACAGCACTATAACATATGTAATAATAAATAGCTTATCATTATATAATTGTTGTCAAAAGTTAAACATGTCTAGCAGACTATTTATGTCACAGCTTTAACATGTTTCAAAACACTTAGATGTTTTTAATACAAATATAAGTAAGTACCAATATAATACAAATTATAATTTTCCATATGGGGAACAAGAGAATTTGGGTTCAACAAATGGAGACCCTTTAAAACCTCACGCCCAAGAAACAAACACACAGCTCCTTGCCCAAATTACAGAAGATACAACTTTCAGCTAAGCAGTCTGCATGACATCAAAATATAATAAATTATACCCACCTGCCTTTTTAAAAAATAAAATATTCATCAGGATTTTATATATATATATCTTTAGCTATCGATTATTTTCTGCAATCTTATCTTGCAATACCTATTTGTTTTCCTACCAACATCAAAGTTCCAATAATAAGCAATGCTGAGATTACTGCTGAGTATAACAATTTTCATTTTCCTAATATTCATAGTAATTTATTAATAACAAATTTATTTCCAAGCACAACTGCATTAAAATAATGATCCTTGTCAGAAGCAGTCTTTAAGAAGAAAGAGGCAGCTTATTTCAAACGTCGTGTATTAACATACAGTAAAAATAAATTACTTACAACTATCAGAGAAGCAAGTAAGATAAACACTGAGATGCAGAATATTCTAAAACTCCTTTTATAATATACAGGCCTCAGAGAAAACAGGTTCATCTCACAGTTCAACAGGAGAGGGTATGACTAATATATAAGAATGGAGAATATACTGCAATAGCTCTTGGCAAAATTCCCTCCTATCAAACAGTTGCCTGAGTTCTGACGGCAACTTCATACTAGTAATGCTGTAAAAGAAATATCCAAGATCCTGGTGCCCCCCCAAACATACTTTTCCTGTTTTACTTTAAGTCTACAGCTTAAAGTGCAACAATATAACAACGAGATGAAATAAATTGTATTGTTTAGATTCCTCATGAGGTATTGGTTTTCAGTAACACTGAGGTCCATTAAGCCCATTTGTGTTAGAGAGGGAAAATGTGCAAAACCCCGGCAGATCATTTAAATTTCCTTTGATCCAGGCTAGACTGTAGAGTGGTTTTGTTTCATTTTGTTTCATTATTAACTCAGCTATACCTCATTATATTATTTTTTAAACTGTTCTATCTTGTATAAATCACTTTAAATTCTTAAGAATTAAATGCTAAATTAGACAAATGGTACAGCTACAGCTGGTGGAGATAAGGTGAACCTCTAAGGGTGAGGACTATGTTTTTCTGCTGTTTCAACAGATTGTAAGTGATTTTTGGAAAAAAATAAATTGAAAATTGCAAACGAATAGAATGAATCTAGCATCCCATTAACAATTCTCCCTGTAACACTGATAATAATGTACTAACTAAATGTTTAAAACCACAGTGAGGTTCATCAAGTTTTTTGTTTTTTATTACTAGCAGATAATTAACAACATACGGAACTATATATTCCTGGGCTTCAAATAATAATAAATATTTTATGAAATAGACCTATTTCACACTCTAAAATTATTTTGAGGGGGAAGAGAGATAACTGGAAAAAAGAAAGAAAAGGAAGAACTGAAGCTGTATTTAAAAAAACAATACTGCTTCTCTACAAGGGATTAGATCCAAAGCTTCAAGAGAAAGCTCTCATATGCTACAGATCTGTGCTGTTACATAAAATATGGGGAAAAGGTGATTCTTCTAAGGGACAGTTGGAATGATCGTGAGCATATATATTCCTTTATATGAAAATCAACCATGGAAGTGACAGATCTAGAAACCATAGAGATGTCACCTAAATGCCAGTTATAGGAGTACAACTTTCCTTCCGTGTATAAAGGTTTCTCCCAAGAGAGGGAAATGCAGCACTGTCAACATGCAGCCAGGGTCTCAAAATGAAGGGTGCTTTTATTTCCCAAGGCGGAGGTGTAACCACAGTGATCCTTAGGTGACTTATGCAACTAAGAAACACTCAGAATTTTAAAAAGTCTAGAATTGAAATTACTATAATGCTCCTGTTAAAAAAATATGCCACCTATAAATACACTGCAATCAGAGGCACTCTCAGGGCTGAAAAAAAATTATGAGAGGGAAATTTGTGGTACTTCCTTCAGCTGATCAAGACAGTTCTGAGAACAATGCTCCATTGGACATATTCTTGAAATTACATTTAAGTATATTGGGAATGCCAAAATACTAATCAACAAAGCCATGAGTGACATCTCTACAGAATGTGGTGCAAGCCATTGTGTGGTAATGCCAACCATGCATGGAACTGACAGGAAAAGTGTCTGGTAGCTGTGTAACTGTATAGTAAGAGACACTGCTAGCATCTACTCCAGCTGAGCAACTTAGGTTTATTATGCATTAACATATTGAAATGCCTTCAAAAACACATGAAGCCATCAAACAACTGACAACACAAGGAAATAAGGTATCCCTTACAAACTTTAAGTCATCATTTGCAACTTGCACTGTTTTTTAATGCTATCTTTGCTCATTTTCCCCTAGTATTGTCAGATCTTTTCAAAATATGTTGCACTTTCAGATTCATTTTTGTATCCAAATGATGGATTCATACTTACGAAAAGACCTGATAAATCTCTTCAGATCTTCCTTTTCGCAATCTCAGCGTCCAAGCACCCGGATTTGCTTTCAGTTGAAAATACCCCTAAGTAAAAAAGACAGGCACTTGTTCTGGTTGCATTTCAGACTCAATCACCTTCATATAGAAAAATCAACTATCCAACATTTATACTAGCCCTGAAAGAAGTGTGTCAGTGATGCAACCAACTATCACCTTTCCTGTATGTCCTTTTTAATGTCTTTCAGTGCTCCATTTGTTTTTAGCTGAATTTGAGTTGCACACAAAAACTCCACCAAGGACAGCAAGTAAAAGAGCAGCAAAGCAATAAATTATTGAACTGACCCTAAATTGAAAAGCTTCTTTGAAACTCAAAAATTTTGTCTGGAACAACTTTCCAAGTCAACACAGTTCCTTCCCATTTTAGGAACACTGCAAACACCTATTGCTATGTTAAAGTCAGACAGAGAAAGCTTTGCTAGAAGTTTCATCATGCCAAATATCATCTACTATTGTGACCATATCCAGTACTTGTGCAAAAATCAAAGATTCACAATTTATCAAACATTTCATTCCTTATGATACAGTATTTACAGAGACTAGAGAACAGCAGATAGGTAAAAGGTCTTCTTCATCAAAAGCCTTCCCTATCAAATTTCTGTAGCCAATAGAAAATAAATCTTTCACTTCAGAAGTCACATGGTCTTCTACTCTACAGACTACTAACATGAAAAATAATTACTTTGCATGATGAGAGGAATTCTCAGGTGTGGGTATGTCCCATCAATGCTCTAAGCACTTATCTGAAGCTTCTAAAATGGGAGCCTTCTTTTGCCCAGATCATTGTGTAACAAAAATGGTTACTTTAATCAGAACATGAATCATACTTGCATTTGTTATGGATTCCCAATCTGAATATAATTACCTCCTACCACCTACTAGAGGCAATTAGGCTGCCAGTTTAGGCATTTCAGGTGAGAGTCTAAAATTAGGCTATATTCAAACCTATACTGGACCACAGGAGAGGAACAGAAGGGAAAGCTCAGCAAATTGGAGATGAGCTCAGCTCCAGGATGTGCCTGTTATTTTTAGCATTACTAAGCTTGCAACACAGAGAAATGGATTTAAAGAACAAGATGCTCATGAATTCCCACAAGAAGGGTGCAATTGTAATGACTATTCCTGTACTAAGTACTTACGAGGTTGGCCATCACAATAGTATCAACCATGACAGGATTATTCTTTGTGCCCAGAGTGAACTGTAACCCTCGAGGAGGTTGTCCAGTTGTCACATCAAAGCAATGTCCTTCGAGCAATATATATTCCAGTTCATATTCTGCTATAACTGCCCCTTTTATCTGTGGAAGGAACACTTCATCAATACATTATGTCATTTATTTATGTGGGAAAAGCAAAATATTACAGTCCAAAACATGTTGTGAGGGATTTACCTCAAGGCAACTCCCACAGTGAAAAAAGCCCCAAGAAAGGTCCATGCAGAAGGAACTTCACTCAATTATAAAACAGGTATCTAAGACAAAGAGGAAGGATCACTCTCTGGAGGGACCTCCACTTCACTGACTCTTGAGGCTCTGCACTGGTAAGGTAAATCCCAACTTGAATTTAACAATGCACTTTCCAAATGCACAGCTTTGGTCAGTCAAACACCCTAAATATTTTGCACAAGCTTATTGACTCAAACAAATCTAATGACTTTGAAGATGGGATTAAAAAAAAAAAAATTAAAATAATTGAAAGAATTGTGAATAGGAAGAGGGCGAAATACATTTTAAACCACATCAATAAACAGTCATATATTGCAGCTGAAATGAAGATGTACCTAGGTTACAAGAACTAGGAAACACAAAGAACCCTTTAATTGCGTTACTTTTATCTTATATGTAGTATTTCTCTAAACACAAAGCTCAACATAGCAGGTAAATTGCTTTAACTTGTACTTTGCATTCTGATTTTTCTCCTATTCCACTGCTTTCCTTTAAGACTTGTCTTTTTTTTTTATAAGAGAGAAAATAGCCCATATATTTCCCCTTCAATCCCCATTATAAGAGAGAAAATGAAAAAAAAGGTGATGACAATGGAAATGGTAAAACACTGACTAAATAATCAATTACCAAAGAAAATGTTTCTGGAGAACAGACACAAGACAAATCTCACAACATTTCCACTTCTCTCTTGAAGTAGAAGGGCCAATACAAGTTTTACAATGTTTGCAAACTATTACTTACTTCCTGCAAATGAATGTTATCAAGGTCACAGGAACTGTTTACTGCTTCAACCAACCAGCTTTCAGGAGTGATCATGTTTAGGGTCAAAAGAGGTGATTCTGGCAACTCTAGGAATTTTGCTACAGGTTCAGAAGGAAGGTGCTTGTTGATCCCATTAGTTATTTCTGGTTCCAGAACAAAACGATAGAAGCTGTTGAAAAAAGAATTGTGACAAAACCCCAACTTTTACAGAAGTACAAAGTACCAAACAGGAAGCTCTTCTAAAATATTTTCAAATATGGTGAATATTTACCAAGTATGATGATGTTTGAAGGCAAAGTAGCTCCCTATTTTTTTGGGATACCATCAGATGATACCCACAGCATCTCAAATGGGCTGGCAGACAAACCTACTCATTTTTGATAATTTTGTTGTGGATGTGTCTATTTTCCATTAACACTCTAAAGGCTGTGAAAGTGAATACCCAAGAGGTGCATCTAGACATCTTGACTGTGAGCAGCCTTGAATTATCAGAGTCTGTATCACAGAACTAAGCAGAAGGACTAACCTCTAGTGGATGGCTCCTGTCACTAGCAGCAGCAAAGACCAGGCAGAGGAAAGGTAGGGTTTCTCTGCTTCTCTCCAGCTCTTACCCCATTTATTCCATATGTAAAAGTTCTCCAAAGCACAAGGAAAGAATCAGGCACCAAAACCTACAGAGTATCCAGCTTCAAAAGCAATCATAACAATGTTCACACAAGACACTCAGAAGACTGATGAGATTAAGACCCTCTTGCGGAATAAGAGATGTGAGTAATTCCTCTCAAAATGAATAAAAACTAAGGACTTCTGTTTTGTGGGCAAGTGATTACTTTTCCAACCCACTGGCTAAAGGACAGGCAACTACCACCAGCCTCTCTCACAGGTAATTAGTAATATTTGTGTCAGGATTATAGGTAAAATACCTGCCAAGTAGATGGCTGTGCTTAAACTTTTCTCTTAGAGGGAAAGGAATCCTTTTAGAGGGAATTCATTTCAGTGTAAATGCCTATCACTGAACAGTAAATCCTTATTTTTACACACAGATAAAAGAAACTTCTATTTGTGGCAGATACATTGGGGCTATCATACTCATAGTGAAATATAACATCTTAAAGGCAGACTGTACATTTATTCAGATGAATTTAATTCTTAAGAGTACCGAATCTGTAAAACCCATTATGTAGACATGGCTGTAAAGAAGGGAACAACTTAGGCAGACAAAATTGTGAAATTGTGAAATGCAAGTTTTCACAGGCATAAAAGACTCTCCATTGATTCCCTTAAGGCCTGTTAATGAGATCTGCATCTGATGGACTAGATCACTTCCTGGGATACCATGCTTGACACTTTAGAACAAGAACTTCTCTAAACAAGTGTAAATGTTCAATGAAAAGTGAGCCAATGAAAAGAACTCAGGAACACAAAGCAATGTTTACTTTTTAAGAGAATATACATCATTAAGGTTATTTTTCCAAACTGAGCCTGAAAATCTATGAACTACTCACCTCTTCAGTGGCACTTCAGACAGCTTAGATCTGCAGTTCAAAAATATCCTGAGTTTCATATTGATGACATCCTTGAGTACCTACAGAAAAAAAACACCCTGTAAAAAATGGTTCTTGGTAATCACTAAACTTTGAAAATAAGCCAAAGTTACCCTTGTGACATCCTGCCACTTCTCAAGTTTCAGCAGAATCCTCAAACTTTTTAAAATTTAAGTAAATATATCTGTATATTAAAGGATATTGTCAGATATTCTAAATAAAGATACAACCTTTCCTAAAACTGCATGATTTAGCAAGTGATATCCTTGATAGTCAAATTATTAATGTCTTCTCCGACTGATGCAGTTTTTTCAAGAGCAGCTATCCTCATTTTCCAATGCTTGAGTAACTGATATTATCACCCTTGTTACACTATGATTTTAAAACACTTGAAGGTCATTAAGTACAACACATGCCTTTTACTCAACAACCAATCTTAAAACAATTACTTTCACTCTTATTAAAATAGTTGTATATGGAAAATTGTTAAATATAGTAAAGTTCAGAGAGCTACTTTAATACACAATTACTTAATAACTTTAAATGTCAACAATATATTGATGATGTATTAAACCATTCAATTAACTTCAAAACATTTTGGTAAGTTAACATATTTCTATTTTTTTTCTCCCAGCTTTTTCATCTGTTAATTTCTAAAATACTAATTTTATGGATGCTGTTATATAGGAATATAATATTAGGGCAGTATTTTTTCTTATTTTTGTGAGCAAGCTGTTTTACTTAAAGCTAACAAAGTTATTAATTTCTTTAAAGCACTCATAAGAACCTTTATCAAGTTACCTTCATTCTGTGGTTTCTGATACAAAGTGCTTATCTGAAAGCATAAAGCAGCTGTGCCTACATTTATGGACATTAGAAAAGCCAATAAGATATAAAAGCTAAGTTACAATACCAATACTGGTAAGGCTAATATCTAAAATTATTACAATGGCAAATAAATTTGGAACAAAGCAAGACAATAGTCATCATTAAATCTCTTTTATTAAAACTGTAATTTTTCTTTCCTTAGTTCCACCCATGGCTTACACTCTCTACTACTATGTTGTAACTTTACTAGCCCTAGGGACCCATTCTATTCCTCATTTCTTAGTCTCATCCTTTGTGTCATCTGAATACCATCACTGAAAAACTACTGAATAAAAAATAACGAGTAGGGAATAGCATATTTGAGTGAACAAGTGAAGAAGCAGGAAATGAGAACCCAAGAGCACTAGAAGCATAAGAAGGGAAAGCATTACATGACATAGGTTTAAGGCCACCAAAATCAAAACACAAGTCAAAGTGACCCAAATATCTATCTACCATTCAGAACGAAAAGAATGATAAAAGGCTGTGTTGGACTTTACCCTCAAAGCCCTCATCCCATTAGCAAGAATGCATTGATAGGGTTTTGCATGTACAACGAAATGATCTTGCAGAGAGCTGACGTACCATTCCAATTCATCAGCTGACCATGAAATTTAGTACAGCAGCCAGAAAAAAATAATTCATTATCTCTGTGTTTTTTAACAATACAATTTCTGAAATACTGAACTTGGTTCTGTTATTCAAGGCTTCTGAGGACACCAAAAACCAGGGCATTTGAGTCCCCAAATGAAAACGGTGACAAAACTTGGAAGACTCTTTTGTAGGGTACTTGAAGAGTTCAGTTTATTTTAAATAAGAAAATTCAAAGGGCATGGAAATATAGCTCAGGGAGCAATGTAAAACATGGCTGAATTATTTCAGGAGACCTGAAAATTATACAAGAGCTAGTTTTATTGTGCATATGCACAATAAAAAGTCATTTGCAAAACATTTTCTTGAGTTACCACAACTCATCTGAAGAACATTAACTCAGTAAACCATGATTATTCAACCAGTCACTTGCAATTGTTCGTGAACTTCAGCATAATACAAAGCATCTGTGCTGAAAACAAACTTATAATAGAATCTTCAACAGAACTGGCAAAATGATGAGAACATCAATGCTTACAGCATGGATCTAAATAAAAATCTGTAATTCCAAGTTTGAGTTTAATAGTCAGGTTAATTAGCCACTGGAAAAGCTCAGTAGGAGCTCTAATCTGTACTTGGTAATATTTAAATTAGGAATTGATTAAAAAATTATTTCTACTTCAAATAATAATTGTTAAAAAGGAGTTCTGTGACCTGTGTTATATAGGAAATCAGACTAGATTATCAAAACGGGCCCCTTCAGGGATTCCATTTACTTTAGGGATGGAATAATAATTCCTTTCTGAAGACAAACTGAACAAAGGGAAAAAAAGCAAAAGATAACTGACAGAAAAAAAATAAAAGGCTTGATTTTTCTCTACAGATTTTTGAATTACTGGATACTTACTGGAACATAAAAAAAAGGTGGATGATCCTAGGAGTATGTAGAATAATATTTCCTCATGTTTTTAGTGAACCATGAGGAAAAAACCCCACAGTTCTTCAATTTTGTCCTCCATTTTATCAGAAGGAATTCCTACTTTTCTCACATCTCTCATACCACCTTAGAGATCACCTACATGACTTCAGGACTAGCTAGCTGTTAGATATATTCTCCTGAGAACTTTTGTGGTCCAACCATGGTAAAGTTATCGCTGGTATTTAAATATTTACAGTAGACAGTGACTCTGCCTTGTCTGGAAATACTTGATGATGAAGTCTGTAACAAAACTTTTTGAAAAATGGAAAACACAGCTTATATGGAAGGTGATACCTGCCTCACTCCAGGGAGGATTAGAGCAGTTCTTATGATACAATCCAGTACACATTTTAAAAACAGACAGCAGCTTTGACTGAGCTTATTCGTGCTCTGATTCATTCCTTCCTCAATCCTTAAATTGCCAGTTTCAGACTAAGCAGTGAAGTTTAGATTACAGCCCACCTATAGCTATTTACACTTCTCTCAATTTAAACCCCACTTAATATGAGTAACTTTTTGTTTGTATTTTTAATAAAAAATACCAAAAGGTTTGTTCGAAGTCACTATTAAGTGACAGAAAGTAATATAATAGAGTATTTTCACCAGGGTGAAAAAACCCAATAATTATAGGGACATTTTTATTGCAGAATGGGCTAAGAATCACGTGTTCTGCCATGGTAGTTACTCCACAAATTTTGCACCATGAATAGTTATCAACTCAAAATACTCAGCTCTAAACCAATGACGTAATTGAAAAAAAGAGCCTTTAAATATAAATATACTCCAGTGATTCAAGTTTATAGTATTTAAGTCACCTATATATATAGTAAGCTAATCAGAAAGGCATTAATTTAAGAACTTTGAGTTTGGGGCTTGCTGTATTTTTATGTCTGTTTTACTTCTACAGCAGGAGATGGTGGCTTTCCAGGTAAAAATAATAATAATTATATACATATATATACATATATATATATATGTATGTATAAAATTTTCAGGCTATTTTTCATTTTTAAAAGCTATTATTAAAAAGTTTAATCTACACTAAAATATTTCTGGTTTGTTTATTTTCAAAAGCATTTCATTACTGTCTCCTAAGGGTTGGCTTCTTGAATAAAACCAGAGTTTGTATTAATCAAGCAGGGTCTGCAATAGCGGAACAGCTTGGGAAACAATGGGAGACATTTGCCCAGGCATGCATGAGGGAGCCTGTTGAGCTTGGAGGAATGGAGGTTTCTGCTCTGAGCTACAAGGTCCTTGATGTGATTTATACACATAATATGAACTTCTGGCTAAATGGAGAGTTTCCAGTCCATTTTCACATGAAAATATTTTCATTTGGTCATATCAAGCTTTCATTTTAACTGAGAATGGTGAAGTGAAAGATCTGGTTCTAGAGAAAAGCTAGTATTTTGGAGCCTTGAAATAACAAAATTTTTCATGAATTTAAAAAAATGTTTTACTTTGCTCCACTATATGAAGAGTGAGTGGATGCTTCAACATTTGATATAAAAGGGTATGAAAATGGGAGGGGAAAAAGCAATTTAAGAATTTATGAAACTTGCATAATTACTGCTGGAAAAAAAGATAAAATAGGATGCAGCAAAAAATCAAGTTGGAAGCTTCAGAATTGTAACACCATAAAGTGAAGACAAAATTTACATTTTTATGGGAAACTATAAAGGAACCTGAGACAGACTGATATTCTGCAGTAGGTGAAAGAAGAAAATAATTTTAGCAGCTGTGTTTTTAGGACAGTTTCTCTTTAGAAGATCAATAGCTACACACAATGGGAGCCTATCTAGATATACTTGGTAGCATTAATCAGCTGAGAAATACCCCTCCAAGAGCTGAAAGGTTTATAGTCCAATCTTCCTATGATGATATATTACAGGTCAGATTTAGACCACCTCATTTAGGTGCCTCGGAAAACTAAGGTAATCTGGTTTAATGGAAAAAAGTACATACCTCCTAAGTTTTGAGATGCAAAAAATGATGTACACAATCTCCTCCTTTTTTTCTATTGACTGTAGAGGGCACTTACAGACTCATTTTAAGAGGACTGGGGCATGGGGCATCTGAATTTTACTCGCAAATGAGGTATTCATAATGATGAATTAGGTCATCTTCAACTTCTTTTATTAATTAAACAAACTAAACACATATTTTGAAGGAAAAAAAAACTCAACGAAATTTTGTTTATCCTTTACTACACTGTATGTGGAAATTAGAAATTAGTAAGAACTGAACTACAAATACGTAAATTATAAGAAATGACCACCATCTTACAATCAATAAATGAGTCATCTTCTGTGCTTCTCTTGTCAATGGATCCACAATAGCAATCATGTCATAGAACGGCTCATTCTCTTGGGGCTCAACTTTCACTATGCTGTTAAAAAAGTATTAAAAACACGTGACATGAAAACTCAAAACTGAATTTGTTGAAATGACAAACTTTAGGCATGAATTTGTAGTATCAGAGGCACTTAAAATTTTACTGCTCAAGAAAATATTTCCCTCATTTCTAGCAATAATTACGATTGCTCCCTGTAATACAATTAGGAAAGCTAAATGTGAGCAGGAATAAAAAATGTAGCATTAATCTACATACTTCTATATTGGTTATTGATTAGATACATTCTCCAAAACAAAATTAATAAAATCAAACACAGTAAGACCTAAAAAAGGGCTTTTTTGTCACTTGTCTACAGTTCCTTTCATAGAGATCTGGAATCACTGGATCAGACAAGTAATGGTGGTGATGCAATTTAAAAAAAAAACCAAGGAGAAAAATGGAGAAGTGTGAAACTTGATAGGCTGGACTAGATTTATGTATTCCAGAAAATGATTTAGTTTGATAGTCTTGATTTGGCTAAGTCAAGCAGACCCTAGTTAATGTACTCTGGATTTACAAGAAAAAAATGCCAGCAAACTTCATTTTAAAAGATAAAAAAAAGTAATATGCTGTAAATACAGAAAAGGGACTATCTGAATTTGTTTTCCACAAAACATATGGTAGCAGCAGAGTACTGACTGTTACTAGTGTAACTTTGAAAAAGGTGTCAGTCTCTCAGAAAAAGCTACCACTGATTTCACTCCTGCCTTCAGCAACAGGGACAGCCTATCAGCACAACACACTGGAGCACCTTTACCAACAAAAACAAGTAGAGATTCAGAAACAGAATGACAAAAATTTTTCTAAAAATCTGTACTTTGATCACAGTTCTTGTATTATCATATGTCCTTTTAAAACATGCACCCATCTGCTCTTTATTCAGCAAAGGGTAAGGTTGGAAAATCAATAGGTATTACTAATGAATTTATTATGAAAAAGGTAAAGATGCATTATGCTATGGCAGATGAGCAGGCTTGCAACAGTTTTAAAATCAGAATGCTTACTCAGGTTTCCAAAGACTGTATGTAATCATCAGTACATTCAAATGTTAATAAAAAACTACTCTAAGTGCATTATCATGACAAAACTGACCTGTGCTGTTCTTTGAATAATTCAACATCTCGTCTCGTCTCTGTTTTAGGCAAAGATGACAGCAGGGCGTCTATTTTCATAATCAAATCACTGCCACTGTATTAAATAAGGCACATATAGTTTGGTTTTCATTAGAAAAGGAGTAAAACATTAACATTTTAACATCTGTCTCTTTGCATAAGGGATATTTAGGAAGCACACATCCCAGACTTGGACTCTGAGGTGATTAACACTTTGGGACTTGCAGCTTGGAGTTAAACCTTTAGCATGACAATGTCCAAGAACCACTGCAGCCTTAGAGAAGCCTTGTGAAATGTACACTTCCTAATTTTAAGAGATGCAGAATTCACAGAGTTATCATTCACCCTCACAGCAATTATTTTTTTCAATTGTTGGGTCTTCAAGTCTGTGCAATTTCATGAAAATGTGGGGATTGGTCTACAAGACAAATTAAACCTGTATTAATGACAAGTTTGTATTAGTCCCAAATTTGCCAAAGAGATTTGATTTTGAATTAAGAGAATTGAGTATATGATGTTAAAATCTGCTGACATCTATAGCTCTTCATTAATTTTTTTCTTTTTTTAAAAATTTTTCCCATTTATGACAACATCAAGGAACAGACATAAATTACCAAGTTTCAAGCTTATTTGGCCGCATATTTAAATCTTTTCTATTGGTATTTCCTACTGAAGTTTCTTTAGAAATCTTTGCTCTATTTCAGTGTTGTTAAGTCACAATATTTGTCTAAATACCTTTTGCCTCTCACTACTTATATACTTGAGTTCTATCTCTTGTTGATTTTGGTTTTCTGGTAATGATTCTTTCAGTTGTGCCAGTCTGTCTAGATAAAGAAACGATACTCAGAAAGTCAATAGACAGTGTAAGGAGAATATAATTTTGCTCTCTTTGTACACAAGCTGTATCCTTAGACTAGAAGATGGCCTGAACTCGTCTCATCTTTACACTTCTTCAGTGAACAGATGTGTGAATGCTGTCTAGCATGGTGTCAGGGCACAACATCTGCCCATGCCTCTACAGGCTCCCTTACTAACGATTCCCAAAGACAATGACTTCAAATATTAATACTCAGATTGGGCTTAAGATGCACTGTATTTTATCAAGCTTATTATTATTCTTTACAATTACTCTCATGTAAACAAATCCAAGTAGGAATTGTTTATTGCTAGCTGTACTCTTGGTTCTAAGTACAGTGAAAGTAGGGTAAGTATTTGGAGTAATTCAGCAGAGATGCACACATGTTATGTGGCAAGAGAATTTTACCTTTTACTACTGTTTCCCATCTCCTTGACAATAGCTTTAATCTTCTCTGCTGAGGTACTGTATGTTATCTTTTCCAACAAATTAAAGTCTTCTGCATAGAAATCATTTTCATCTAAAGGACCCAGTACCTTAGACAGAGAAAAAAAATGTTAAGTGTAGAATGTCCCAGTAATGCTCTGCTTGTAAGTAAAAATAAACTATTATTTTAAATGAGTGCATAATATTCAATATGAAACCCCAATCCCCATATACATCAATACTATTAATTATAAAACTAATTAAACTTTATAGTAACTATGCAGGATTAGGTTTTTACAGTTATGTGATTACAGTAAATTATCAAGCACAAAGAATAACTGTAATGGAAATATCCATGCTATTTTTCATTATACATACTTCTGTTAAGGAATACACTATTTAGAAATATCTCTAATTTTAAAAAAATGTCTCTTAAGTTAAATATTTTAAACTCAAATTGCTGCTTGTCAATCACAGTCTTCAGTTGTTTAATTCTATGAACACAATCTCCTTCTAAGACTTCTCAAACAAAGCAGAATGGATAGAAAGGCAGAATAGGAAAGGATAAAAAATGCATAATAAGAGAAGATACAGGATTACTACATTTTTTGGTGTCTGAAGGAAAAGAAAGTGCCTTTCAGTCCCAGAAAACAGGAGGATGTTGTTTGGATTTCCTACTCAGTCTATCGGGCCAAATTGACCCAAGATAACTTCAATAGCCTACAGGGCTCCCAGGATGTAGACTGTCATGATGTAAGCATGGTGCTGAATGCCTCTCTCCCAGAATTCAACTGCTTCCTATAAATGGGAGGTTATCTAACAAAATTCCATTTTTTATTTTTTTTATTAATGATGCTTGAGACAGATGAAACCACAGTGTGATTATGAAATACTATGGTAATTCAATAGAAGTTATAATTAGAAAAAATTCATTTGCTCATTAAAGCAAAACTTTTGTGATGAAATAGCAAGGACAGAAATTAAGGATATCCCATGTCTTTTTAAAAGTAATCCTTTAGCATGAAAAAAACACTTTCAGAGATATGAATACACATTATTGAATTTATCAAAGTATTTTTAGCAAACTTAGTTCCCCAAAATTTAAAATATGACATTATTTGAGCTTTTTAGGCACGGAGAACAGTAATCATAATTTATAAAACAAATACAGAAATTTAGTTATGAGAGAGCTGACACAAAAAAGCCAACAATTCTTTAAGGCTTCATCAACAAAAATGCCTTCTGTGTGTTTCTTAGTGGTATTTCAGTTACATCTCAGAAGCATTTAGGATGCACAAGAGTAACTAAACTCACAATTTAAAGAGTTTCCAGTAATGAGATGCCAGTATAGTTTTCCTTCTATTTCTTTCTAATGGTGGAGGAGTAAATTGAAAATAGAAGATTTAAAGAGTAGTTTGGAAATTGTATTTGCAATGTAAGGCATTGACTGTCATTTAACAAGCACTAAGTATTGAATGCAACATAATATTTTTCGATCACAGATCATCTAGTGACAAACTGTAATTAAGGCTATTGGTTTCAGCATATACATACAAGAAATTGAAACAACAAAATTACTATACTTTTATCTGCATATTAAGAATTACAACTATAAAACAACTTAATATTTATAAAAATTTAGTGTTTTAGAGCTTGAAATACTAACCTAGTCAATGTAATTTATATACATTTATTTACATGGTAGAACAAAGGAAATTTCAGGATCATAAGTTATTCTTAAACATCACAAATAATACATCAGGTATTAATCTCTTTTGAGAATTTTGTCAGATTAACTCTGAAATAGCTGTGGGACGGACAAACACACATAGTAGCTCCAAAGGAATGGAGCTAATGAACAAATCAGGAGTAAAACCAAATAAAAAAGCAAGGTAAACATTATCCCATTCTCTTAACAACTGGCTGAATAAATGGGAAATCAATATAATGCATTTTTCTTTAGTTTGCAAATGAGAGACTTAATTTCTTTCTTACCCTGCCATTGCTAATAACAGCCATTTGTCCAGGAAGCAGCTTCAGAACCTCCTGGCAGAACATCTGGTGAGTTTTAATTAAATCCAATCCTAAAGTGTTGTACTTCTTCTCAAAAGTATCACCATCCATTCCCTAAAGCAAAGGTAAAGCACAAGATGCTGGAATGATTCAGCAAAAACAGATTTTGTAACAAGTGAGGAAATGAAAGATTTTCTTCAAGTTACACGGCAACCAGAAATTAAAGAGCCACCTCAGCATCAGTGTAAGCACATGACTGCTGTTGGGGATCCATGGTCTCACAACCACCTGGAGTGCAGTTTGTACCCTGGGGCAACTGTGAATAACCATGAGAGCAAAGCTGAGCCTGAGGTTAAGCAATTTTTTCATGATCCAGCACAACAGCTTCATGAAAAGTAACTCTCTTTTAACGACTCAACTGTATTCTCACTTTCAGGAAAAAGATACAAAAAAATTTGTAATACTCTAAAAACCTAACAGTCATTCTAATATAGTCATTGGATACAACTTAAACATGGGGAAACTAACATCATTGAGTAGGACACATAACAAATCCACGTTCAAAGTGGGAGAAAGCATGCCAAAACTTACATTGGTACTGTGCCTCACCTGTCACAATTATTCTGATATGTATCTTTTCATTTTTTAATACACAGACCAAGCAAACAGATTCATTCAGATACAATTAATATGACAATAATTAGTAACATACTTAGCATACACAGCTTCATTAGAGACTTTCATGACTTTCAAAATTCATTAAACAATGAAATATGCCTCAAAAATATTAATTTTCTCATATGGTTTCAGAGAGTTGTCTTAATCTTCCAACTCTTCATGTCTAAAAAAACTAGAACTTACAACTCCTTCTGAGAGAGAAAAAGTTGTTAACAGCTGTTCTTTCATAACTCAGCTGCACTCTACATGAGAAATTTGAAATCAGCAACATTTGTATTTTAAACCAAAGAATTTTTAAAGAAACACAGCCGAAAGTGTTGGTCAGAATCATATAACGGCTTGTTGACCACTTCAGTTTGTGCCTATTACTGCTCACAACCACAGAAGCAGCAAAAATTACCTCTGAAATCTTAATTCTTGAAAAAGATTAATAACTGCAATTTTAACTAAATGAGAGAGCTATTAAAAAATTAAAAATTAAACTATTTTCATCTCAATTATCTGGTATGGGTATTCTGAATTTTTCAGTACTCTCATATTTTCTCTGTTTAAAAAAATTCTCTATTCTTCAATCACGTATTAGTCCTCAAAATTCCAAATCTGCTTGAGAAGAAACTGTATATGGGTTATAAACTTCATGGCATTTAGCCAAACACTGTTATTCTCAACATCTCCTTACAATAAAATATATGTAAAATTAAAAAGCAAGTAAACTAATCTAGTTTGCACTCACAGGGATGAGAAATTTAACAATTTTAGTTCCAGCAGCAAGGGATTTTGCTGTCTCTTCCTTACTGAGTTTACTTAGGAAACTTCTTAAGTTGATGTTTTTCTGGGTTAAAAAAGCAGCTAAAATTCCTCTTGCAATGGCTGTGTTATCTTCCTTTATTTTTGATGAAGGATTGTTCAAAATCCCAATTCGTGCATGACTACTTGTTTTCTGCAAAGAAAAACACAGAACAATAAGTAATTTTACAGTTCTATCTGCTGTTACCTAATGAATTCATATCAATTATAACCATGTGAAATGTCCTTAAATATTCAAATTTTTGTAGCTATTTATCTTTAGAAAAGATACATCAATGACTAATTCAGAATTCCAACTGTGAGTAAAAATGTGATTAGTAAGGATCTACCTATTCTGTGATAAATATATTAAATAGAAGTGTTAAGTTTTTTTAACAGAACAATTGCCTTTGAGCATTTTGCAGAAGCATGCTTTTAACAAAGGACATACACAAGTGTTCATTTACAGACTTCAGAACTAGTTTTATAAATGTCTTTCTACTTTTCCTAATAATTGAACTAAGCATAAAATAAATGCAAGAGATTTTATCCACTTAACAATTTAATCTTCATCAGCAGAAAAATCTTTCACTTGCTAAAATCAGCAATGCCACTCAAATTTTACCAGAGAGTGTGATGATTCTAAGGTCACCTAAGGTCCAAATAACATCACTAACTGAAGAAAAGGTAAATGGACTCCACTGCAGGAAGGAATAAAAAAATAAGGAATGCAATCACAGGTATTCAGCACTGGAGAGGCTTCCAGGAAGTACTTCCAAGATGGTCAGAAAACTATGAAGAAGCACTGAAGAATCTGGGCTTGCTCCATCTGGCAAAGAGGAGGCTACAGAGAACCCAAATAGCTGGAAACCTGCTAGAAACTCACCAGGCTTTTCAAGGCATTAGAAAGCAGTCGTCTACCAGCTGGCTTATCAAAATCAGCAGTAATCCAGATAGTAACAGCATACAATGCATCTTCATCTGAAAATTAAAGATAATTCTGTTTTACATTCTGGAGAATCTTCTCATGACTAATGAAAAACAAATTAATTCTGTTTGTCATTTAAAAATTTCTGTGTATATTTGAATGCTGACTTCAACTGTAAGAATAATCTCTGCCACAGCAGAATCTTTTGCCCTCTGAATTGAAATGAGATTCTTAGAAGGTAATTTATCACGTTAATAGGAGAAAGTCACTAAAAGAGCCGATCCATTGTTGCAGCACTTAAACAAGAGGGCCCTAAATAATTAGTTCCAATTAACAAAACCTGCTTTACCAGAGGTTACTCATGAACATTTGATGGAGGCTGATCATACAGCCAGAAATGAAAAGAATTAAGTAGTTACAAGAATGCATAAACTAGGCCAGTCACTTTCCCTGGCAAAGGGAGAGCCCTTCAACTAAAGGCAAGTAAAAACTTATCACTTCTGGACACAAATGGGAATAAACTAAATACAGTCCAAGGAAAGTAAACTACTGTGTAAGTGTACACACAGATAATTTCTGTTTTCCTTGCTCTGTGGTCTCCTGTTCTTTACTAGCCATAAAAGAGCAATGGTAGGTGAAAAACTCTGCAAAATTATCTGTAAAAGAATATCAGTCTACTCAGGTCAACCGTAGATCCTCTATAACATAATGTATAGAGCCAGAAATTTTCCAAGGTTCTGGTGAGATGCTAGGAAAAGGTTATCATTAACTGCTGTTGAGGTCTAGAGAAACACACTAGGGAGAGAGATTTGAAATGTAGATTCCAGCTTAAAGGTTATAGGTTTTACACAAGAGATCTCAATCTTAGAAATAAGCCTACAGATTGAAAGCCACTCATTTGACAGCTCGCTGGGATGTCCCTGTGGTCATAGACACAGAATCAACTAAGAGTCAAATAACTTTATTGTAAAAAATTTTAAGTGTTTGGCATTTCTTTCTGATAATGAATTAAGTAAAACTCCTTAAATACCACATAAAAATCACTGAAAGAAAGCCACTTTGTTAACAGGGTTATTGTGTCCCTTGATGGGCTGATGTAAATGAGCAGCTGTTAACTGTCTAGTTCTAGAATTTAAGAAGGCACAGACTATTGTAAAATTCCAAGCAGAATTATGCCCCCTCTGTTGTAATTTCTTCTCATTCAAGGAAAAGTACTTCTGTATGCAATGAGAATATTTTATATCAAAAAGTATTTGAAATGTACAAAAATATTTGAGTTTTAACAAAGACAAAATGTATAAATGAGTTATAATTCATCAGAATATAAATTCTCTTTCTTTTCTATAGAAGGACAAAGGCTCATATAGCAAAATTAAGCCATCCAACTAGAGGAAAAATAAGGAGATACTTAATTTTAATAAATTAGAAACATAATAAATTATTCCTTAAATTTCAAAATACCTAATTTTGGTATAGGCATACAAACTCTGTACATTCTGCACTTGATAATGCTGCAAGAGTCACTTGAAAACTGAACAGACTCCAATATCCTCAAGTAAAACTATATCAGTATGGAAGCTGAGTCTATCTTCAAAGTTGCAAAAGTCTTGTAAAGCTTTTTAACTTCATGTCTGTAAAACAGAAACAACTAGCCACAACATCCACCCCATTTCAAAGCTACAAAAACTAAAATAACTACCCTGTTAATTATAATTTATGTTTATAATATTCAGATATGCTCTGTTTCCTGAAAAAACATACTGGGATATTGAGAAATGTTTAATTTATGGAATCCTTGGGATATTGACTTACTTGGGATATTTTACTGGCAATTTTCAATGATTTGTAATAGTGATATGCAGACAGATAACCTATACAGAAAATTAATTACCTTTTTTTGTTACATACTTCATGTTATCTGAAATTACAACACTTTTATCTTGTGAGTCCAAGAAGGAGAAAGTAGAGAAATCTTCCACATGAAATGGAACTGCATAATGTAAAACACAAAGTATTAGATGCAAAAAAATGAAAACAAAACCAAAAAACAACCTGCAAATCATAACAATATCCAAGAAAAGGAGTTACCAGGGGTGGATCTGAAATGTATGTATCTTCTTTCTGCTCCAAGAATACTGGGGTTTATACGGGAAACTACATTGTTCTGATCCATAAGAAAATCCACTGCATTTACATGATCATCTAACAAACCCTGGAGTAAGAGAAAAAAGTGAAATCTGTACTTTCAAGACAAAAAAAGACCAAGTATTTGTACCATCTTTCAACTGAGTTTAAAGTTTCTATATACAGCAAGTTATGGATAATGTCAGGTCAAAACCATATAAATGTCACACAGATAGTATTTCAAAGTATCAGATACACGTTTTTCAATGAACAACTGCAGTACATTCTCAATTTCTGGTTGAACAATTCCATATAATGACTATATGCTTAGCTGATCCTTCAGCCTGGAATAATTTAATGTAACAACGTAATTGCAGGTGTGATATTACTAATTTCAAGCTATCTCATTATAAAAAGCTTAATATCTAAACATGACTGAAACAACTCACTGTCAAATATTTCATCCTGCACTCGTTCAGAAATGTTAAACATACCATGAACACTGCCCGCTGGAAGACGCCGGTGGCATCAAAAATCCTCTGAAGAATCAGTGTCTCCAGCTCTGCCGCATCCATCTCCTCTCTGGGAAAGGGCACGCCATTAAACAGCGCTTGAGGCAGCGCACCCAGGCCACTCTTCTTGTAAAAGGTTGCTCCTGCCTGAACAAATCAGAAATATCACAGGATTAAACAGACTGCAGCTGACTGCAGTAAAAAAATGAAACTAATATCAAGAGAGGATGAACTCTAATCTCCAAGCACTCTTCACTGTCACACCTTGTCATGAGTAGCAGGGATAAAACAGAAAGCGTTTGGAAACCAAACAGGACAGATGGGACTCATTTGTCAAACACAGTGACAAAAGAAATTATAGATCTGTATATGTTGTCATGAACTTTTGCTTTATCATATTGCTGAGAAATGTTCTTTTATTTTGCTTAACATTCCTAGGAAACAAAAATAAAAATTAAGGAGATAACATTGGAGAAGAACCCTAAGACAGTCAAAGCTGCTTTTACCAAAGAAAGAAATCTCGAAAATCCTCAAAAGGTTTTTATGTTTTTAAGTCAAGTTTTACTTGATAAGAAAGCAGAATTCAAGAGAGACTCCTAGACATGCCTACTAAAAAAATACTTGTGGTACCTGAAAGCATCAGGCAAGAGCAAATTTTTATAGTGAGTAGCAATGCAGAAACCCTTAGAACATTTTCATTAGTGGCTGAATGGTAGCTGAAGAAAAATTTGACTCAAAGATGCTGTATTTACTTGCTTTAACATACAGCAATCCTTCAGCTCAGTAAATGCATTGAGTTGTGTACACTGCAGTATTTCTGGCTGAACATAGCTCTCAACGTACCTTCCTCCCTTCATCGTATTCAGAATGAACACCCAGGATACTCTGTACATCAGCATGGGGGTACTCACTTCTAAGAATACCTTTCACACCATCTACTGTCAGAACATTTCCATCTTTCACTTCATGGTACATCTGTAAAAATCGGAACAGAAAGAAGATAAAAAATGTAAGTTGTCAAACAACTTGAAAAAATTAATAGAAGTAAATAAACAATAAAAAAGTATAATCTTTTTACAGTGCTCTAGCACATTTTATATTGGAATAGTTTTATATTGCCTTTATTGCTATACTGCAGTTTTTATACTGCTTTAGTAATTATCACCATTGCACATATGCACAATTTATCAGAGCACTGTTCTGATTGATCTATTATTATACCTTTAGTCTAAATCTGAAGTGGCAAATACACCTATGTGAGCTGAATGTGAAAGGTTGTTTCACTCCACTTATTAGGGAAGCAAGTTAAATTCTCTCTATGAACTAACATGGGTAGTTACCTGAATCCATATTAATCCAAGACTAACCTAGTCAGTGATACTTTCTCTACAGTGATACTTTCTCCTTACCAACATTAATTTATTTCACAGAAAAATATTTTGTTACTTTTATCATACATACAATAGAAATTTGAAGTGAAAATTATTCAGTCTTCTCTTCAAATGAGGAACAATATTTTCCTCTATAGTTCTGAATATCTCAAACCTTTATTTTATTCCTGCTATTTTTATCTTTCAATTACATTTATTATCCCCTTCTTTTTATATTATGAAACAAAGTAAAGAGAGGAACACAACATTTCAAAAAGCACACTGTAAATTATATTTTTTTATCTAGTCATGGATAACTGTTACCCATGCATATCAGCTCCCTAACATTTGTGGATTTCTATTCCAAAGTATTCCTAGTTACTTCAGTTGCTTTCATCTTAAGCTCTCTAAGTTTGTCCACTACACCATTTTCTAGGCACTAAACATAAAACATAAAACCAGAAAACAAATGGAAGAAAAATTCTTATGTATGAATACCATATTCTTTGATATAACTTTTACTTTTTTGCATAGATTGCACTCTTTCTCCTTCATTCATCTCTCATCTCTGAAATTCCTGTCTTATGAGAACCTGCATTCTCTCACAAGGACAACCTGTCTCATTTATCTGCAAGCCTGGAATATTTCTATGTTTTCTGCACTCCTGGGCAGCTTAAGCATGACCAAAAAAAGAGATCTTATCTTACTGTTTCACTTCCTACACTGGACAATAAGAAAGGGTTTCTCAAAGCTTGTAGGACTGCCAAAGTGACATTAAAATCCCTATCCTCCAAAAGACAAAAAACACAAAGACAGGTCCATTACATTAACACAAATAATACAGAATAATTTTTCATAATACTAAAAGTTGCAAGGCATGCATCTACTTTTTTATATTATTGAAAAAGCCTGTTGATAGGCAAAATTACAAGAGCAAATTGGTTTCTCCAAGAGGAAAGTATTTCTGCAAATAATTCTATAGAATATTAATGATGTACATGTTTTTAATATTTCACTTCTGCATAAATAAATACATATGTCTCATGTTATCACAAGGTAGCAAGATGCTAACTATATAAAAAATTAATAAATTATAAACCAGAAGCAAAGAGCTGATTTCTTATGAAAGAACTAACATTAATTATTGACATAAAGGCCTGAGAGGTATCAGATTCCTCTGCAATGTAATTAAAAGTTCTCCAAAGAGCTACTCCAGCATCTTCATTTCCATCAATCTCTTCTTTTGTATTTAAAATGAAAACAATTCCAATTCTATAAAAAAAAAAAAAAAAAAGAGAACATACATTTTAACATGATACCTGCTTCACACACACTCTAATACAAACATAGAAGAACAAAATGTTTGCATTCAAGTGACCCGTCCAGCATGCAGAGATGAAAACCCTGTACTTGGGTGGTGTTTCCAAGACTGTGTAGTGACACAGAATACCAGTGTATCCTTCACAGCTCCACAGTATGCTTAAGTTACCAACTATGTCCTTACTTTACATAAACCTTTTAAAGCTGACAATAATTAAGATTTCTGTGAGTCAATAGGGTTTCATCACAGTACTTTCTCACCTGTATGAAGACACGTTTCTGCCATCATCTCTTAATGGCTCAAGTCTTTGTTTTAGTCTGGGCATTGTCTGTCTTATTTTTCCTGAAAGGGGTATCTTAGGTAGATGCATGAAGACATGCATCTGAAGTCTGTACTGAAGTCCCATCATCAATGTGTACAATTTCTCCTAGCCCTTCTCTTGCTTTTTTAACCTTCTGGGTCTTCCACTACCCTGATATTGCCACTCATTTTCCATTCACACCAGTTTTAAACACATCTACAACTATTCCCTAAATTTCCATTAATTGAAAGAAAACCCAAAGGAATATGAGGCTTGAGAGGTAAAATGTTCTGTTGGAGGTGGTGCTTTGATACTGTTTTCATGTAAAAAGGCTGGACTGAAACTACGTCAAACTATCCTTATGGTCCCTTCCAGTCCAAACCCTTCTGTGAAAGCACACAGAACACCGCAATCTGTCTTCCACTATGCATTTGTAATCGAATGATAAAAAATTAAGAAAAACAAAAAAAATCAGAACTAGTAAAAATTTAAAGGAAAATGAAACGCCTGTAATTTATTTAGGACAAAGAAACATTTCACTGGAAGACTCTAAATATTTAACACGTAATTCATCTTCACTAACTTTGGATATCCTCCTTTTATCAACTGTGGAAATAAACAGCCATTTCTGAGAACAATTCATTTTTTCTTACAACTAGATATCTCAGATAAACCAGACTGTTCCTCAGAAGTGTCTCTCACTCAAATGATGACTAGTTCAGACTCAGGCAACTCACTTTTAGGAGTTCAAAACTCAATGAGGATAATTTCACTTTGGTCTTTAAGTGTATATATCAAAATAACATTAGATAAAGCAACTGCAATTGAAAGAACTGAATTTTTAATTCCCTGAAAGCATGTTTTACATACAGAATATTTTGATTAGAATGCAATTTCACAAGGGCGCCCAGTGGGACTGTTTGACAAGATAAATTTTTATCAGACTATTGCAGTTCATTTTACACACATTCAGGTGTTATATCTTGTTATCTATTTGCTTAAGAATACTTAATATCTGAGTAAGCTTGACACAAACGTGTCAATGTGTGAAACCAATGTGCCTTATTAGAATGTTGTTGCATTGGACTTAATTCAAACTTACATCCTTGTCTAGTAGAATAGAAGATGAAGAAAAAAGGAAAGTATCCTTATTTAAAGATTTTTCCTCCAGACTTTCAGTTTTCCTTACCTAAGCGGTACATCATGATGATAGAATAATTCTGCCAGCTTCATATAATCACCAGTATCTTCTTGGAGAGGATCAACAAAAAGTACCTAAGAAGAGAAAACATATCAGGCATCCAATATTTATTCTTGATGTCTGTTTTGATTTTTTCTTCAGACATAAAATCTAAGACAAGAACATTAATTTCCAAAGGAACTGTACGCCTCAGCTGTTTTCAATTTTTTAGAGCATTCATTGTAAGAAAACATTAAGAGTATAAATGAAAAAAAATCAGAATTAATGAACTTGGACCAAATGGTGAAAATAGGATTTAACCATTTACTGAACTTCAAACCAAGTGATCCTGCTCTTCTCCTTTGAAAGACTCTGTGCCATTACTTTGTTTTTATTAATAAACTCCTTATTTATTTTAGAAAGATACAATGCTGATTTTTCTGTTACATCTTTTAACAATCTCTCTTCTGTTGTGAAAACTGAACAAAAATAAATCAACCGAATATATTGGCTAAAAACTTTAGTTAAAAAATGGAGCTTTGGGAAATAATTCTTCCTTCCTGTCTCACATATCTTTGCAGTTACTCTTTCACTTAGTGTAGCTTGGAGTATAAAATCAGACATTTCAGGCACGCATAGAAGCTACAAGACATTCGCAATTAGTATGCTTTATAACTTAAATATCTTTGTACCTCAGTTCACAATCTCTAAACCACAGACAGCTGTCATTACCTTCCCTCATTCTTTGACAGTGGTGAGTTTTCTATGCATAGCATGGAAAGGAACATAAAAACTCTTGACAAAACTGTGCCCAAACCCATCTGCAAATCAAACTAATAACCACATATGACTCACTAGAAAAAGCAATAACCACTACTGTTAGCAGATCCACATAGAAAACTTATCTTAACAATAAATCCAGCATGTGTATTTTTAATAAACTGTCTGCCCACATATTAATATATAAACAATGCAAAAAACCAAAGTTCTCCAAACTTACCAAATTATATAAATTGCGTCTAATCTCCTGTAAAAATCCAGGAAATGTGGGTTTTAGTAGTTCCTGATAGCTTGCAGGCCACGTGCTATAGCTGTGATCTTGTTCTATATTATTAATCCACTAAAACAAAAAAGGCAGCCATTTAGAAAACATGCATCAAACATAGAGAAAAATATGCAGGCATAATAATGTGATTAAATGTCTCCCTTTTTTGTTAAATAATAACAGAAAGTAGCTCCTAGTGTTTTATCTTTTTTATTTTTCTTTTTAATCGAACTGTTTTTATCGGCATTACACAATAAAACTAATACTGGATGGAAAAGGAAAAAGGACCGTTAGTACTGTGTATGAGGACATGAATAAAACCATTTTTTTTTCAACTGTGGAAATTACTTTCACAATGCAAACATCATAACAATGTATCACACAGATGTGTGTAACACAGCATAACCACCTTGCAATCCAAATACAGTATTTATCCTCAACCTGCAGCAACAGAACTTTAGATAGATCAAAATAGCCAATTAACATGTGGCTGATTTGTTCTTCTAGTCCTTTCTGTGCAAGCTGGGGTAAACAGAAGAGTGAAAAGTGGCTCTTTCAGGTGCAAGAAAATAATATTTTAGTGCCTCTTCCCCTGGCATATAATCTTTGTAATGAAACCTTCGTAAATTTTGAAGAAGAGTAAAAAGCAGAGTCATTGGAGACTTAGAAATAATATATTTAAGTGGCCCACAATTCACTTATCATACTTGTAAAATACACTTAGAAGTCTTGCATAATATGAAGATACTATATAGTATTATGCAGCTACATTAATTCCTGTAAAAGACAAATTCTATAGTTTGGAGTGTGCAACGACTCTAGATATATTTTTCTTTTCAACACCCCATATCTTAAGATTTTAATAAGGTATAAATCAGAGAAAATTACACATAAAAATATTGAAGGGATATTGCCCTTGAAAACATTTTAAACTGCTAATTGATATATGGCCTTAAATTGCACCACAAAAAAAGATAAACTGTCTCATACAGAGAATTACCAAAGATGCAATCTCTAAATAAATAACTGTTCAGTTACTTACTATTATTGAAGAGTGACGAATATCTAGTGCATAATTATTATCTGTAGGATGTACATGTAACCTCATAAATTTACTCAGGATCTCCCCTTTGATTCCAAGTTCATGAAGGCCATGCATCACTTTTCCTTCCAGTTTAAGAGTCTCTAAGATACTTTGTTGGGAAGATAAATACATAATGTCTACACAGAAGTCTTGTCATGGCACAAAAATTAATTTTAGAACTAAAAACAATCTTCACTTTAATAGTCTTAGAAATATTTTTCTCTTTATATTCTCCCACAGCCTAATGTTTAAAACAACATCAATTAATAACACTGTAAGCATACATCTCCAACTTATTTCAAAACATTATTACAACAGATTATCCAATTCTTTTATTCATTCAGATCTATTTTAGATGAAGCAATTTTATCCATCTTTTTTAAGACATGGCAGGACAGCAGAGTGAAAGGTTTCTTGCTACACTCTCCTGTCTGAGGCAGAAATCCAAGCAAGGGGTCCCCTAAGAAGGAGCTTTGCAAGTGAGTAGAGAAGCAAGCAGCAAGTGATGGAGACACAGACGAACTCTAAGCCTGTATTATGGCAGAACTCAGAAAACAGCACAGAGGAAACCCACAGCCACACCCTAAAACCTCCCAGAAGACCCAACGGGACTCTGGAATATCTACTGCAATCTGAAAGTTCAAATTTGAGAATGAAAAAAACCCTGAAGCACTCCACAGCAGAACACCGCTGGTAAGACTTTGTACCTGCCTTCATGTCTATATTTTCCTGATCTTTAAGTAACAGGGATATGAAAGCATTAACTTGCTTTTTTATAAAGTGCTTTCCACATCTTTTTACAAGCACACGTTAGATTCCTTCCACATCCAAATTAATTATACAGGGTGAGTTGTAAAATTATAAGCAAATTAGAAAATATATTCCAAGGGAAAAGGCTATTTTCAACTACTTATACAATGTCCATACTCAAAGCAAAACCAATGTAAATCAGTATTCCTCCTACTGGAACACTTCCTTGCCCCCAAAATGCAACAGCTGAGATTAGGACCATGAGCACAACTCCCCAGTATTATTAGTAATTCTGTGACCTTTAAACAAAATGTACTGTCTTACCTAAAGGGATCATGAAAATCCAGGTCAATATGAAGGCCATTTAGATATAAACGTGCTTCTCCAGGTTGAATTCCAAGTGTTTCATGAAAATGCTAAAAAGTAAAAAGTACTGCTTATACTGCTTACTTATTTAGGTATATGTCTACACTAACACAGATAAACACCTTTAAGTTATTCTGCAAAACATACACATCAAATCTCTTCCACACAATTTCTTCTTTTATCTGACTGTTGGAAAAAATATTGATCATATATTTTATGAGTGCTATTTAATACATTTCAGATGTACACATACAAATGAAAGCAACCTACCTGTACAAGGTAGAGAAAAGGACACAATTCTCAGTGTTTGCCAACAGAAAGTGAAAATACACAAACACGCATACAGAAATACAGATTGTAAGTTTTTGAAAAATTATTTCTATATATCCGTTCAGCAAAAGGAGACCTAATTTATGTCAGACCTCCAACTGAAGCCAGCTTTCTCAATGACTTAACATCTCTCAATTCTGAAAAACGTGAAGTTGAATTGTCTCAGGGAATTAGGGAAAACAGACTAGAAACTGAAAATCTTGTCTAACAAAGGGACCTTGGAAAGAACACAGATGAGAAAGGGATAGCATAGCATATCTTTGCTTGGCAAAGAAGAAAAAAGATCCACAATAAACAAATACAAGAGGAAGGAGGTATTTAGGGAGTAAAGCATGCCTTATCATTTTCCTTAGGAGAGCTCTGAGGTACAACACCATTCAGTCTGTAGCAAGATAATTGATAGAAGCAACAGCAGTAGTGTATTCCAACTCATACCAGGAGGAGCAGTCAGATTTCTGGATCTGCCTTAATTCCCAACAGAGAAATGGAAAGCACAAAAATACACAAAAAAAGTGAACTGAGAAAGATGTGGTTTTTTCCAATTTAGCTCCCGCTTGTTAAACAACGTAAGTGTGAACAAAAAATGTATTTTAAGAAAAGCATGCCTACAGCAAGCAACTCAGGCTGGGTATATCACTACTGTTATAAACCTGTAACTGGACAAATGAGAGCAAAAATGAGAAAACATTGAAAATGGTATTATTTCTTTAAAGCAGTGTGGTTATTTCCACACTGCTTAAATGTAAGTAGGAAATGCAAATAGGAAAAGAAATGAGCTGATTCGCAGAATAGTTAAGGTTGGTCCAATCTCCCTCCCCAAACAAGGTCATCTTAAAGCACATTGCACAGCATTGTGTCCAGATTTGCATTCTTGAATACCTCCAGTGAAAGGGACTCCACAATCTCTCTGGGCAATCTGTTCCAGTGCTCAGTCACTTGCACAGTAAAGAAGTTCTGCCTCATGTTCAGAAGGTGGAACTTCCCTATTCATCAGTTTCTGCCCGCTGCCTCTTGTCCTATTGCTCAGCACCACGGAGAAGAGCCTGGCTCCATCTTCTTGACACCCTCCCTTCAGATACTGATAGATACTGATAAATCAGAGGTGAGATTCTTAATACAGTTTTGATGCTAGATATTTGATTGTTTAGAAGTGCATCCACTTTGTCATAAAAACGTTGATGGAAAGAGTATTTTGGCATCCAATACTAGAATTTATGGCTGATAATATTCATGTAGTACTTTCTTCGTAAACTGTCAGCAAATTATTGCAACTGCAAGTTGTGAGTTCAGTTTAATGAGATTTTACTTTTTTCTTTTATCTGTAGAAGTTCTTCGTCTATTTCTTGGTTAGGTATCAACTCATTACACCTAAATCATCACATCTTTCACTTTTAATAACTTTATTTCCTCCCGTTGCATTTCCTATTCAACTTTCATTATCTTGAGAGCGAATCATCCAGTCACACACAGCATGGGATCATATCTCTCCTGCTGCTAGATGGATGTACTGCAGTTCAAGAATGCACATGACAATTTATTGTGCTCAAGCAGCAGTATTCAGGAAGTTTCCCTACTTTTATTCAACAAATTTTAGCTTTTAGCTGCCTAAAGACCTTTAGACTACAGGAAGGATGTGACCTTGCATGAAATTAAAACTTAGTGTGATAGGTGCATAAAATCCTCTTAAAGTTAATGTAGTTAATACATTACTGGAATCATAGGAGTGATTCAGTTGACCAACCACACAGATATCCATTATAATTCATTTCAGATAAAGTATCTTGGACTGGAATATACAGGTGAGGCAGAAGGGGATGGATGTCCCAGTGGACACATCTGCCAGACCAGTGTGCCTATCTCAGATGGCTTGCAGCACCTTAAATGGCACAGAAATTCCATTTCAGACAACTCAGTTGTACTCCATAAAAAACTCCCAATAAAACTTTGGGTGAGTAAAATTGTTTATGTCCATTAACCAACCATTAACCAAATCATTGTCATAACTGCTTACATATAAACAGATGTGGCTAAGTGCATACTACTTCATTCCAATCCAAATTTTAAGTTACTTCTCCCAATCCTTATATTTAGCAATTGTCAGTTTAATTCCTGACAGACCTTTACTTTTTTCTTTTCTTTTTTTGCATTTTGTGGTGGAGGAGTAACTTTTGATCAAACAGTTAAGTTTTGATTTCTGTGTTAACAGCGCTGCAATTAGGCAAAGTCATTGTAAAGACTTTATCAAGAAACAGGAAAAGTCCCGATACCAGCACTCATACTTTGGATGAACTATGATCATCTGGGATTTGTTTTGCTTTATGCTGACTATAATCCAAACAACAAAGAGTTATAGGAAAAAAGGCATCTTGCCTGTGTACAGAAAGCAAAGAAGCGCAGACACTGATTTCCTGCCCTCGGCAAAAACTACAGGACTTCTCACTACTGCAAGAAACAAGAGGCCTGCATAATGTTGAGCCCACTCTAAAATCTCTGTGAAAACCCAAGGATCAAAGATGCACCCTGCACACAAGAAATCTGAACAGCTCAAGGTGGTGAACTGCTGAAATATATGAAATGTCTTCTTAATATAACAGCCACACATGCAATCACCTAGGGACAAAAAAAGGCCTACACAGTTGTTTGCATAACCATTTACAAGGATTTAACACCCGAGCCTGTCAGTATTTGGGCACGAAATGTTCAAGACTGGAAAGCCTTACATGAGTTTTGCATGGCACAGAATTTAAAAACATTTTTGTGATATTTTTGCTACAATAGAAATGACAAGCTCTTTATGAGAAGGCTGCATCAGTGCAAGAAGGACATTGTTAACTTTCACTATTTTGGAAAGTGAAAAAAACTGGAAAAGGCATTCCCCTGGAGACACTGGTCTTGGCAAGGCAAGAGGAAACGGCCTGAATGGATACAAAGCAAAATGGTACATGGAAATGTTGCAAAAGTACAGGAGCGACACAAGTAAGGTGTAAATCCCTTTCACTACAGTGGTCAGTCTTAACACCATATGAAAATACGTGTTCTGAAGATCAAGAGTAAGGACAGAGCTAGGGACATCATTTCACATGATCAGTCCTACAAGCATGGTGCCTAACATTTAACTGCAACACTCGAAAGAAAAAATCTGAACTGAACAGAGACAGACAGACACCAGGAATTCAACAAATAATAAGTGTCATCTCAGAATAAATCTCAGATCACTCAAAATCCCAGGAACAAGGACTCATCATGTGGTACAAGGAACAAAAGATGTTTTCAAGGTTGAAAACAAAACCACCATCTACCACAGATGATGTTCAAAACATCTTGCCGAATAGTTGCATGGGTGATTATGAGAGTGTGGAAAGCTCCAAGTTAGCATGTGCTGACCATAATATAAGTAGCAGGCCTAGATTCAACACCAAAGCTATAGAAAAAGCAACTGACACCTATTTTGCTTTCCCAGCACACAATTTGTGTCTCAACTCAACATTCCGTGATAATTGTTTGGCCTTGCCTAAAACCAGAAGAGAGAATGGAAAAAGTTTCACGAATAGCAGAAAGTGAAATAGTTGAATTGCATATTTAAATTTTACCTGTCTCATAACAGATTTTTAGAACAACTAGCTCTTTTTCTCTAACAAAAAACGTGAAAGTTGCTACACTAAAACAATATGATAGCGGTTCAAAGGTCCACCTGAAGAAATAAAAACAAACCTTCTGATTTTCTTCTATTTCATTTTGCATTTTCTTGTCTACAGGCACTCTTGTCAGTGATCTGTTAAAATAAAATTTTTGTATCACTCAACCACTGCATTTTCAAAAATGCATTATTTTATGTGAAATTGGTTTTTTAACTAAACATCCAATGCACTGTAACTGAGGAATGCTGTAATTAACTCTTAAAAAGAAGAGTAATGCAGTATCATAAATACTGGATTTTCAAAACAAATATTATTCTGTTTTACTCTAGTAAACCCAGGTTTCAAATTCAGGCTAGGTTTCTTTGAAGTAATATCATCAACATATTTTTTACCTTCTCATTCTTTCCTCATGGTTTGTTTTTTTTCTGGATGTATGTTATAAAAAAGTAAGTTGTTTGGTCATCTAAATTATAACCCAAATACATGCCATATTTACATATTTTAAGTTAATATTACTGTCTCCATGGTACTCAACTTTACAGCATTGAGTCATCTTAAATCTGAAAGTCAACTAAGCAAACTGAGAATGAATCTGCTAAGCCAGTTTCAAACTTTCGGATAATAAAGCATTTAATAGTATAAATCCTCACCTCCCCCCACCAAAGAAATTGATTTAGAATAGATCTTGCTAGTATACTCCACATTTCTCACAATATGTCAGAAGTAAGACATAAAACCAGTTTCCTTTAAATAACTATTCAAGCTTTCCTGGCAACCAAAGAGACATACTGTAGGAGCAAACAGTATGATTTCCAAGCTTGGTTTTAGAGACTTCTGAAGTAAAAAATAGTTCCAAAAATACTTTAAAAATCTGAATTTTATCATGCTGAACTCAACAAAAACAGTAGGGCCTGTAACTCTCAGAAGCACACTCAGTTGAAAAAAAAAGTGTAACCATAAAAAGGACAATTTATACATTTCCAAATGACTCCTACTGTGAGTAGTTAGGCAGAAAAAGGAAATATAAATGTGAAAATAATAAAATGATGGAAAGGAAAATACAAAGCTGGTCCAACATTAGCATGGAAGTAAAATACCCATCAGCAAAACGTAAACTTTACTGATAGCTGTTCTAGTAAGAGGAAAGCAACTCAAGGAATCATTAAATAACTCCTTATTCATGCATGGTAGTTGACAATGCACGATCCTAGCATAGTTTTATGGAGAAAGTGTGATGGTTGATCCTTGAAAAGGACACCCTAACAACCTGGGATAACAAGTCTAAGAACACCTGTGAAGGACATCTGCTCATTTTGAGTTCAGTCATTTGTTGAATTTGTGCATCAAATTTTTACTAATGTTTTTGTAATCAAGTGCTACAGACTCTAACTAAAGAGAAAAACTATACTGACTGAAAGTGAATGGATACTATTTATCTTTCTGATGTAGGAATGTTCTTGAATGACCTTAAGGTTCAAATACTCTATATAATATAATTTTATGCATCTTTATTCTTACCTGGAAGAACATGTAGTCATGCAGTACTGAATGTTGAGGGGAAAAAAGGAACCTTTCACATGGTCATAATGTTAACACTGATGAATGATTAATAAAGAGCAAGTAACAAAGCAGTGCAATACTTAATTATCTGCTCTTTAAGAATGCAATAATATGACAAGTATACAACAAATCAAAAATGAAAAATATCCTATAAAATGAATTATCAAAATGTTGCCATGACATATATCAGTTGGTACACTGTCTACATCTGATGACATTTTGTAAAATCTACTTCAGACTAACCTTTTCAACTAGAAATACTGAGACACAAAAATACAGGTGGTAAATCAGAAAGTGAAAGAAAATTTCAGAGGAATGGCATGTTTTTTATGTCTAAGGAACCTAATTTTTAAGGAACATGTAGTATTTTACCTTTTTTTCATAACTATAGTTCTAAAATTTGTATACAGCCTTTTTAAACCAAATTTTGTGTAATAAAAAAATGGCTGTCTTCATATTAAAACTGTCTGAAACTTACACAGTTTAAAAATACCATTATTTTAATGATTGGCTATTTATCTAAAGTGACTAAGCAATATCTCTAATTTCCTGTTTATTCTAGTTTTATTTTTCCAAACTAGTATTTTGACTCATCAGGTTAAGCATGGTTAGACTATTAATGAAATATATTCTGTGCACTATTTTTAAATGATGCCTCTACAATTTAAGTTGTCAATGCAGACCTACTAAATTTAAATTATATAAATATTTGTAATCTTTCATGTTAAAAATACCATGCTACATTAGCATGTTACAATAAATCATGCAGCACAGAAACAATGATTCCCCTTTTAAAGCCTTCTTATACTTCTACCCATAAAATATTTGAAGAGTAGGTAAACTGAACTCTCTAATGCCACAAATACACAATGGGAGTTGGAGTGGAATGTAACAATTTAATGACTTTTAAAATCAATGACTTAAATGTCACCTGACATACTTCAAAATTACTTTTTCCTGTCCTTTAAAGAAGAGAACTGGACTTGAAGTTCAACATGATGTACACTTCACTATCTCCTCCTGGAAAGTTGTATTTTCTGATTGCTAATCTAAGGGTAAACTTATATTATACTATTTCATAATAATTATGCTTCAGACATTTTAAAAGGCATTTTGCTTCCTTGATACAAGATGTTACAATGGCAGTTTTTCCATTACAGTGTAGATTTTCTCTAACAGACAATCAAGGGTGACAATGAAATACTGTGATAATTAAACAAGAGTGGCAAAATGTGAAAGCACACTGAGTTGAGAACCCTATTTAGCATCACATTTAATTCAGTAATTCCAGCAAATATTGCTGGTAGGATTACATTAAGAACTTACTAAGTATGAAGAAAAGCATTTCTCAATTACAATACTACTGGCTTTCAGGAAGAAAAGTATTTCATATTAGGACAGTTAAAATCAGGACGTGTCCATTTATTTAATATTTATCTCGATCTTTTATTAAGTAATCTGTCATGGAAGACAGGTTTTCCCCAGTAAGAACACTACCATACAACAGCCAGGGCCCAATCTCATCAGTAATATTGTGCTTAGAACTAATGTGTGTGGACCCCCACGGAATTTATTGATAGGTTTTTGCCTCTTCCCACTGTAATTAGTTCTGCTACTAATTCAACAAAAGTTTTCACCTGGGAAAATAGCAGTCCGGTAAAATCCATGAGGACTAAATGCCTGAAGGATTAGCATGTTTTCATGGCATCTCCTGCATCAGACAGGAAACATTTAAGAGACCGACCATGAGCTCTCCCTGGAGTTATCTTCTACTCAATGAAATTGCCTGGGATCCATCTAGCAAGCTGTCAAACATGAATATCTGACTGCAGGATTTGGATATAAATCTGTATTATTGTCATTACAGTCAAATGCAAACATAAAAACAGCATTTGAAAAAAAAAATGTTCAAGTAGCATACCTGGCTCTTATTGGGAAGTTCTGAGCAATGTCTTTCATTACCTTTAAGGCATCATAAACAGGGGTAGACATAATTCGAGTAGCTGCTTGGAAACTAATATCTGAGGTGGAGGGAGAAAAACAATTTTTTTAAAAAATCACTGGAAATATCACTCAATCGCTACTGCCTACAATCACAAAACTGTTCCATATACACATTCTCACTATTAACATATTTTACGTTTCAATCATTGATTCAACAATTATGAAGTAACATTGTTAAGGTTGAAAAACTGGTCACATCAAAGTTGGAAATACTAAATTCAGGCTTTTCTACAGAATTCCGCTTGACTTTCTTGAACATACACATTGTATATGTAATTTCTAAATTTACAGAAACACTCTGAAAAAGCTCAGACTATTCATCACGAGGTATTATGCCATCATCAAAAGGGTAGTACCACACTCAAATCTAGATAAACACCAATCCACAGATACCCATAACTGCAGGAAAGAGCAAGATGTTTCCAGATGCAGGACCTCATAAGTTTTTCAGATAACAGATATATTTAATGTAGAAAGCTGCACTGCGTATGTGAATCGTACAATTTTCAAAAGGAGCAGCAATTTCACAGAGAAAATGGTGACTTGCAAATGAAAAGTCAAACTACTATCAAATTTCAGTTCTCATAAGCACTTAGCATATTTTTAAAGGGATCTCATTTTCAAAATCAAGTAAATCTTCAGAAAATGCGACAGTTTACCATTAATGTGTCTATCCACTGAAAAAACAATGATGGAATTCAGTCAGCTATCTCTGGAGCCTAACTTGAGCGTGACAAATTCTGACGTGTAAGACTAGGACAAATTCAATTTTGGTACCAGTAGGGTAAGGCAGTAATATACCAGATGCTTCTAAGTGCCTTGTATACATCTGCATAACTAACTCAGGCAATGATGGTTTTTCCTTATAGTTTTCTAATTAAGACATTTGAGCAAAAGGTGAAAGCCTCAGGTTATTCAGTTTGAGGAAGGCTGATGCCACATTAAGGAAGAAGTGCTGGGCAGACAGTCATAGACGATGCTACATCGTAAAACCTTGCAACATCTTCTTGAAGCAACTAGGAATTTAAAAAAAAGGAAGGCTGAATCCAAGTGAATAAGACATTCCTAGTTTTGCCTGATAAGGTACTCCTTGGCTGAAAAAAATAGGTGACTGAGAGGTAGAATGTTAGCTTCTATTTTTTAATACTTTTAATATGAAGTATTAAAAAAATCACTCTTAAAAGTAGGTTTCAGAACCTCCTCAACAGGCACGTGAGTTGTGATCAGTTGAAGCAGCAACACCCAGTTGCTGTTACCACAGATAGTGAGGAAGCTGTGAACTTGGGTCATACACTTAAAACACTTCATAAATTGTTAATAATTTCCATTTTATGCTGAGCAGCTAGGATACAAATATTCAAATACCACTGAGGCCAATTGACACCTTTTTACCTTCTTGGGTATCTTTGGTCAGGGTTGTCTCTTACAGACCTCCCCCTAGCAGCAGCCTAACACAGCTGAGAGTGCAGTGTAAGGCACCTTGAGGAAAAAGTACTTAGTAATTACTTACCTAAAATATAAAAGCTCTTGAAAGACAACTCTTGAATGGTGTTTAGGTTCATTTATAAATAGAAGTATGCCCTATAGCTGAAGTAGTTTTGCTTGAATTTAGTTAGATTTCTACTTGGAAGCTAATTAAAGGAAATCAGAGAGAAGCTGAGCCATTAATTCAGTCACTATAATTAGTCATTAAGAATTAACTAGAGAAAGCACCCTGTCATGTCAGCAGTAAGGGTATCAAAACAACTGCACCAAAAAATATGGGGGCTGAAGACTGAAGATCCTGAACCACAAGCCACTACAAGTCTTCCTGACATAACTGCATCCCAATGTTTAAGCACTTTCAACACTAAGAACTGGTTTCTTGGGGAGCAGCACCAGTTTCCTTTTTCAAGTATTTAGCCATAACACCACAGAAAAGATCACCACTAAACAGAGACCTTGTACTGGCTTTGGAAGGTAGACATCAAAGGGATTGAAGTTTCATGGCTGCCTCTGCTTTAATATCAGCCAAGTGGTATTCAATCACACACAAAAAGAAAAATAGTCAAACACACTATTTTCTTTTTATTTCCAAAGTAGATTTCTCAGGAGAACTTAAAATCAATATTTTTCAATTGTTTTTAATTTTGGACAAAGATAAATTCTGCAGCTGAACATCATTGATAAAAGACTGTGAGTGAAATACAATTATATCACATAGCTAATGTCAGACTGGACATTGCTAGCAAGCTCTGTTAACATCAGGGTCCCAAAAGAAACTCTGGTGATTGCTCAGTCTCCTTCACTGCACTAATACATAGGCAAACCAATTTTGATCAGGTTGTCCTCTAAAGCTAAAGAATGTAAGGGGGAAAATTTAGTAGCATAAACTCAAGTGTTCTGACATTTATGAGAGATTTCTATTTTAGAACGATTTACAAATTCATTCAAGCTACAGAATGTCCTGCAAGTCATCAGCATACGAGCTTTAGCAATCAACATCTTTGTTTTCCTTTTCTATGGGAAAGCTTTTAAAAGCATGTTCTTCCACTTGATATTATATTAAAAAAATGCATCAATATGAACTCCACTACATTGATAAAATTTATAAATTAAAGAAAGCAACCTTCCTAACACGTATTTTCTTCCAACCCAATAGTCATGTCAAAATTATCTTTTACCTGACCTCTAAAAGAATATCTAAAACAAGTTTTAATACCTAAGATGACATATCAAGCAGAAAAACAAGCAATATATCTTGCCATCTTATAAAATTACTTCAATGTTCCTTGTATTTCTAGCATACAATACAAGGTATCAAATATGCCTTTTAAATACTTGAGGTACTATGGTCTTTTTATGAAACGATGTCTCTTTTTAGAGCTTTTTAAAAGAAGCTTTTACCATAATGTCAATAATTTAAAATAACAAAGGAATATTAAACAGAGTATTGTGTTAATTAAAAAAAATGCAATACATACCCTGTAGCTCCCAAACCTTCAGTGGTTCCATGTTGTTAGTAGTTTCAATTAGATGTTTTTTAAATTCTATCAGATTACTTTTCAGATCAGGGTGCATCCGTCTACAATAAAACATTTCATTTCAAAAAAGGCAGAATCAACTACATCCATCAATGTCTGCTTTTCTCCACAGTACTGCTCACAGCTGTATTGCATTTTAGGATAACGACCAAAAATGAAAATTTTAATTCATTCTTGAAACAAAAATATGGATTTGGGGTGAGAAAAGATGTTTTCTGATGACTAAACCCCAGATAAAGAGAATCACAGAATGATTTAGGTCAGAAAGGACCTTTAAGGTCCTTAAGTCCATCCATTAGCTCAGCTCTGTCAAGTCCACCACTAAACCATGTCCCTAAGTGCCACATCAACCCAGCCATGGCAACTCAACCACTTTCCTGGGCAGCCTGTCCCAATGCTTGACAACCCTCTCCATGAAGAAATTCTTACTAAATACCAGGAGTTCAATTATTTTGTAGTGATCTGTCTCAAAACTTGCCACATAAATTCTGAAGGAATAAGTGAACTCAGAGATTAGATTAACACCATATACATGTATACCAAACAGACAACTGTTTATTTAGCTTACTATGGGACGATGTATAACTAACTGTATATTAACTGTACTATATATTGACTATAACTGAATGCACTCTTTGTGGCATTAACTACAAAACGTAGAGGCAAGACAACGTTGAGAAAGTGTTTTATAAATTGACAGCACTAACAAAATCAATCTACTGAGCACACAAATCACCAGTCAGACCTGAAGAACACTGTATACAAAAGTTTAACCATTTGTTTTGAAAACATAATAGGTAGGTAAAGAAGTTTTGAGGGCAAATACTTCAGCCTGCTACAAGATAACCTTGAAAAAAAACTCCAATAAATTTGTAAACATTTTATGTTTTCTGCTTACTTTCATAACTATTTCATAGCTGAGAAATGTAAAACTTTTGACATGGCTCTAACGGAGGGACAATTTACAGACTACTAAAACATCTATTTCACCTCCTATATGAAAAGGAGAAGAGAAAAAAACAATGAATCTAGAAAAAGTGTCAAGACAGAATTATCTGACTGCTTCACAAATCAGTCATAGCAGAGAATCAAGAGACTAAGTATAGCTAAACCTAGCAGAATACAAGTAGAATAAAGCTCAGATAAAGAAATGGCATAAGCATTTGGTATTACCTGCTATACAAAACCTCAAATACATAGGTGAAACAGGGAAGCCTCAAGATTCAAGTGCACTTCTACCTCAATGTGTTCGAGAACAAAAAGGCAGGAAGAGAAGGGACGGGCTCTCAGGAATTTAGATGGAATCTCTGAACTCTGAGATTTACAGTTTAGTGACAATATCTACAAACAAGTTTACTTTTTGTTTTAAATAATAAGAGAGAGAATGGCATCTAGAGAAGACCCACAGTCTCAAGGGTTTTTGGCAGAATTAAAAAATTCACGATTCACTGCATGGATCTGTTACAGGGAAAGGGAAGCTCTTTGGGTCACTGAAACCACAAAATGAATCCACCAACTGAGGACTGGAAGGAGCGCTCAGTAGGGTAACAGTTAATTTCATTTAACAGATTGCAGCTTGGAGATAAGAGTTCCTGATGGAAGAGAACACAAATTCACTAACTCCAAAATAAGACAGTATATATAATAAGCCCATCTTCCTAGAAATATCACTCCTTAACTCTATGAAATCCATTACTATCCTTCTTAAAAACACCTTATGGAGATACAGCACATGGGTTTGGATTTGTTTTGCTACTACTTGCATTTTGAAAACCAACATTTTGATTCTATTTATCTAACAAATGTGAAATCACAGCGTTCTAGGTTTTTGTGAGTGTTACCCAGACATTTTTAATTTAAAAATATACTGTATACATTCTAAGATCATTAGAAAACTAAAAGCAGTAAATTGAAATTAACAGAATAAACAACTGTTGCATCTTTATATTTACAAGACAAAAAAAAAAAGTAAAAATCAGAATTTCCACAAAATAAAGTGATTTCCAACATAAACTCTTCTATGAAAAAAACCTAACTGGTTCAGGTTCCAGAAACAAATGTAAAAGTTTAATTAAAACTTATATCAACTTACTTTAATTTGCCAAAGAGAAATCCTTGGACATCACTTTCCTCCTCCTCTTCCTCATCTTCCTCTTCTTTTGTCTCATTTGCTCCTGAACACAAAAACGCATGTTAATATAAGACAATATAAACCAAGAAAGTTATTGTTGTAATATGTTTTTATGAATTATAAAACAGTTAATAGAAACATACAAAGTTGTCATTCCCAGACATAGTTTTAACTAGATTTATACTTGGATATTTTGGCATCCGAATTAATTACTCTACAGAACTTTACAAAATTAAAATTAATTTTTTAACATAATTCATTCAGAGGTAACAGTTTTAATATAAAATTAAATAGATATGGTAAAACAATTCACTCCCCAAAACAGCCATTTCTCCGTTTGAATAAGTGATAAGGCATAACTTATCAGTCAACTATTACCAAATTTACACTTGAAAAGCCTGATGAAAGCACTTTCATCTCCAGCTGGCATTTGATCTAAGTGAGAGATCAGTTTCTTCCCCTTTAAAAAAACTGAACATTTTCCAACATGATTCAAAGGTCATTAAACCTTAGTCTTACCAAAGAGAATTAACTTTCCTTTATTTTGCAAATGTCCCTACAAAGTAATGTGTCTCTGTCACTGTGCTGTAGTTACCACTTTCTGTAGTAAACGTCTCATTTCTATACATTGTAACATGCACCGGTCCAAATTCTAAATGGTACATCACATCTTTCCTACAGAGGATTGTGAAAGTATTTCCACAGAAATTCAGAAAAAAAATCCCCTCAGTCTGAAACACTACTGTGTAGATACTGTAGCCACTAGTATATTAGAGATGTCAACAATCATAAAGTAACTGAAGTATAAAGGTAAACAAAATTACTGAGAGGAAGAAGACCAGATTGTGTTTTGAAGAGCCATAGAAAAAAACAATTAGAGGTCAGAAAATGGACTGTATCCTAAGCACAGATCTTTACAAATGTTCTCATGTATTTTTATTTCTTAGTTCCTAATACCTGAGATTTCCTTCTGTAGAAAGAAATGAAGTATAACCTTCAAAACAGTAATGGTTGAAGATTGGACAAACTGCAGATTTTAACACATTTCAATAATATCTCCAACAAGATATCAAATCAAAGAAAAAATCCACATACCTTTAACCTGTGTGTCGTCTACTGCTTTATACTCTGTACTCTTTATTGCAAGTTCCACACCATATCCAGATAAATACATTTTCCTAGAATTTGGTTTCTGCTTGACGATATTATTTTAACAGAAGAAAAAACATAACTTAAAAAATGTATTTAAAGGAGATTAACAACATCTAATATTGTAACTTTAATATGTTATGACAGTCATTACTTAAACTGATCTTTCAATTCAAAGGGCAAGGCATATTGACAGTCCACTGAGAAGCAATGTAAAAGAACCTGACAATGTCCTTTATCTCCTGCAAATCACAGAAAGGTTGGTCAAAAATTTAATCCCTTCTCACTATACCAGAAGAGGGACTAGGAAAGGCAGAGCTCATAGCACCCTATACAATTATTGATGCCTCACAATTCACTTACTCATTTCTTTGTAATGTTCACAAAACTTACTCATTTCTTTGTAATGTTGCCAGACTTCCAGAATGTTAAGAAGAAATTCTCTATTTTTGCATGAGACTGATTCTTTAAAAAAGTTTTGATAAAACAATTAATCACTTTCTGCAAGGAGTACTGAAGTATCACTGCTGAAAACAGGTTGCCACTTACTAAAAACAAACAACAGTTACTTCTAACTTTAGAGTGGGTGTTTGACATTCAATAGTGTAATTACACAAGGCACACTTATTTCTAAATACATGCCCTAATTTGCCCCAAATGTATGAAAATCCCCTTTCCAAAATGCAATTTGCACATGCACAGCAGTAATTTCTTGAAAGCCTTTGAGCTTTAGCTTGCAATTTCTAAGAATCATTCTGTACTGAGAACTCTCCAGCCCACAGGTGAAAACCCAACAGGGCTGGGAGGCTTCTCTGTCCATCCTCTAAGCAAATCTCAAGGCAGAGGGAGCAGAGAGCACTCTATAAGTACTCTCAGTGATACTGGTAAAAAAAAGAGATAGCAGAAAGACCGTACCTCTTCTGTTATCAATGCTCCCTCTTCAGACATTTAATGTAAAAGAGGAGGGAGAATCCATCCAAGTGGGTACCAAAGAACAAAAATGGAGGTTGTGAGGAGGGAAGAAAAGGGAAGAGAGGTCTGAAGAAAGAAAAGGTGCAGGCAAGAAGACAATACGCATTTGGGGGGACCACGATGCATAAGCCAGGCAGAGCAATGAGACATTTAATATGCAAGTGGGCATTTAATTGAAATAAAAGAGCATAAAAGAACAAAGTTCAATAAAAACTATACCACATACAACTTAGAATTCAAGAATGGTTTGCTCAAATTCTCCATTACTGTGAGCAAACAACTCAAAGTCATCTGCAAACTACGTATCTCATCTCCCTGAAATGCCTGGTCTACATAAATCACAGCAACCTCTCACTCCATCAGATTATTCTTAGATTAGTCACACTATTTAAGAGCTCCACTTTGAATATAAATCACAAAAGCCTTTTAATAATCAAAACTGGGGACAATACAGTTCTGTGTACTGGTGTTTTTCTTGATTTGTTTCAGGAAGAAGACTAAGTTAAGAAAAGAACTCAGAAACATGATGTTTCAAATAGTGACACTATGGAACACAAACATTTTTAAACTGGTCAATGATGTTGGCTGAGATAGCCCATGCTGCTGTATCTCAATGAACATATGAGATTACATGGCGAATATGTAAAAATATAATTAATAATTTCTCCATTTGATTCTCTATTCTACTCTCCATTTTGCTAATTGTAGTTACTAATATGTTCAGTCTGCTGCACCAAGATTCACCAGAGATCTTCGAACACTGTACAAAATCCAGACATTTAACCAAAAATGAGGTATTTCAAGATCAGTGATGCAATCAGTGCTTGCATGCAGGATTGGTAACACTATCATGCTTCCCCAGCTTCATAGCTTGTATTAGATTAATTACTTACCTAGAAAGTTTTAATACTAGAAAATGTATTGCACATAATTTAGGCAAATGCAAAAATAAATGTAGAAAATGTGTTTTGTCAAAAAGCAAGCAAAACAAAGACAGAACACTAACAGCTTACAGAAACATTGTTGATTTGAATTGCATACCTGAACATAATGCCGGAGAACATAAACAATTTCCTCCTGTTGTGCCTTCTCAGATAAAATCTTGTGGAATTTGACAAAGTCTCTTGTACCCATTTCTGCATATAGAATAACCACTGGGCCATCCTCTTTGAGAGTTGGGAATTTATGGTCTCCCTTAAAAAGATATGGTCTGGGTCTGGTTTTAAAACAAATAATTGTGATATTATAAAGTCATAAAACTAATTAAAACAGTGGCAGTTTTTCTACTTCATGTTTATATGCTAAAAATATACAGGCCACATTAAAATCATCCCAAAACAATCATGATTGCTCACAAATAAATCCAGAACTACAAATTCACAAATTAAAGTATAATAAACTGAAAAATCAGCGTCAACTATAAATAATTGTATTATATTTTATCAAATCACAACACAAATCATATGAAAAACATAGCACTTGGAGATTTTGTGCATCAGTAACAGCTTGAAGCTCGTCATTTGAATTATACATTACCTCCATTAGAGATGCACAGAGCAATCAGTGAGTAACGGAGTAGCAGAAGGAGATTCTGTGAAGTTTGAGAAAGCTGCTAACACACCTGGAAACCAACTGGGGTTATACTATTTTGTTACCATCAGGCTCTGTTAATTCAGCTAATTCGGCAAATTTTGACTGCCTACCTACCCTCCTAATTGAAAACGTGGAGAAGTTATGCTGCAATGATTTCTAAGATGACTAAAACCATCTTTTGACTAAAACCTGGGAAAGATGGAGAAGTAACAGAGGATATGATTGAGTAATACACTCAAGGTACTAACTATTGATGAGCACACTTCTTCCAAGTTGCCTTTGCACTGACAGACAAAAGACCAGTAAATTGTTTCCAAGCATCCCCAAGACAAGTTAGGGAACTCTATTCCAATACACAGTATGGAACTGTGTGTAGTAGACACTAACTGAAGAGCCATACTGGAAAGGCGTGAGCAGAACACCACAGTTACTGTGATGCAAATCTTAGGAATATATTTGATGTAAAAAAACATCAAATAATTTACACTGCAAAGGTAACCTTCGGCGGTAATGTGCTGCAAACCCTCACTTCAAGCAGGAGCAATTTGTATGAGGTTACTCAGGGTTTTAACATCAATGTCCTACATAAGTTTGGTAGGTATGCAATCAAGGACCTCATCTGTAATGCAGAAATAAAAGGAGTGGCCCTGTTTAAGAATTAACTTGGGTGCAGGCAGCCAGGTGTCACAGAAATATCAGGCAAGCTGTTCCACTCTTACCACAGGACAGGGCAGATCAAATACGTGAGATCTGGGAGTCTGAAACAACTCTTGAATAAGTAAGCTCTGTGGAAGAACTGATCCAGATTTGCCTCAATGAAAGCAGACATATGGGATGTGACTTGTGTGACTTCCTTCTCATAGCCAGAGAGACAAGAGCTGCCACAGTCACAGAGTGGAAAACCTAAATCAAGGGAGCTTCTCTTTTCCTAACTAACTTTATCCACCCTACTTCAACCAGTCAAGGTGGTTACTGAGTGTTACCATGATTTGAACACTGACAGTCTCAAAGAAAGTATTCCAAATCACAATGAACATGCTTCATGAAAATATTAAGTGCTGCAGTGAAATGACACTGCATAGAGCTCCTCTAATGACCTTGGGTTGAGAATTAAAATGTTCAGCACTTGTAAATCCAAGATAAGCCTCTGTTCTCTGTTTCTCTTCAACACTGAGTAGTAATGACAAGGAATTGATTCTCCTGCTCTTAGTACTGAAAGGTAATTAATTTCCTGCCATAAGAGATGCTCATAAGAAGGCTGCCTGAAAGACGAGGAAGAACAGCTGGGCAGACAAAAAAACCATAAAAAAATTACACAGATGTGGAGTTCAGCACTTCCTATTCAGTCACTAAGGTAGTACAGGCAACTATATGCTTGTCTAGATAGTTGCAAGGATAGGATGCAGAAGGAATGTGATCGAAGACAGCAAACATATACTGAAAAATGTAAGGCACTGATTGTTTTGAGCAAAATTTGACTCCAATTAATGCTTTTTCTCTTCACAGTGACAGCCCCAGAAATCTTAGTGGTGTGTTTTGGACAGTTAGCAAGATAGCAATCCCACCCATTTAACCATGTGTTCTTTGACACACCCAGAGCGCTTGAGCTCTGGAGTCATTGCACCTCCACACAAAATATTTCCAATTGGAGCCACACAGTCCATTGCAACATGGCTGAAACTGCAAAAAACATAACCACAGTTGCTGCTGCATAAAGGACTGGGTGAAGCAAAACCTTAACCTTGACATGCAGAGTATTTGGGCTCTCCTTAGTTCAAAGAGCCTGAGACTTCCTGAATGTCAGGTTGAGATGATGAATCCACACAAAAAGAATGCTGCAGCCTCTTCTTTGTCTTCCAGTGAGATTTGAAATTATCAGTCCCTAAAATCAGGACATTTCTAGCATCATCATCCAAATACTGTGAATTAACTGAAAACATAGCTGAAATTGGCCTGGCTGAATTGGAAGAGTCATGACAGACAGAAGACAGAAAATGGAACACACAGAAGAATACTTCGAAATAAAAAAAGGAATCAATAAATCAAAAAGATCCCTTCTACGAAAAGACAGAAAAAGAGTGAGTGATTTAGAGCAACCAGCTGCAAGATGGCACACTGTCCCATAGATCATTTGTTCACCTTGTAGAAAAAAAGAACACAGCCCTATCTTTATCACCTAGCCTAAATATCACCAGCATAGGTGAAGCACCTGCTACCAAGAGTACAAATGGAACTAACAGTGGAAACAATTACCCAAACATGTGAAGGTGAACATGTTTTTCTGAAAGTCTAGCTCCAGGTACCCTAAATATTTGAGTGAAACAACTACTTTTGGGATGAGGAGAAGGAGGGAAATTTTACCAAGATTTTGTTCCTGCAACTCTGGAGGTTCTGATGCAACTGATGGATACAAAGCCATTGAATATGGAAGACCAATCAAATAAACAAAGCTTCAGTTTTGTTGCAACTTCTTAATGATTTCTAGAAGTCCAACTCTCTCAAATCTAATTAATTCAGGATTCCATTCTTTAGTATTGTGATTTTCCAGAATCTTATACATTTGGGAATAATATCTCCAGAAAGGAGAATATGCTGAATCCAGTCAACTGCTTTAAAGGACTACTATATTCAGACATTGCAATAAAATGTTACCGTCTCATGATGCCTTAATATATGGCCACAAGAATTCAACAACATTTTAAATTATCTGTACTATATTTTGGCTTTTACCTAAGAAAATAAGAGATATTTGTTAGAAGAATATAAGAGTTAAACTAGACAGTGAGTTGTTTTTACAAAAACTTTGGCAATTGAATAAGCAAAAGACAATGATTTAATAGGTTGTAATTGTATCAACGGACCTAGAATATACCACAAATCGAACATGTAGAACATAAAATTATTTCCAAAAGCAGCCAACCCCAAAGAGACAAATTTATAGGTTTTCAGGGTTTCCCCCCATAACTTATATTTGACAGAAAGCAAAAATCCAAGAAATACATCCTACTAAATCNCACTATGATTTCATTATTTTGTTAGTTTCCACATATTTTACTTCAGAGCTCAAATTAATTCTGGTCTGATGCTAGTTACCACAGGACAAAACCTGCAGAAAGGGTTGATAGGTGCAAAGTCTAGCACAAGGTGAGGAAAGGTTACACCAGCAGAGGTAGACTCCTCTTCTACTCCTGTGCCAAGCCCTTGCAACCCAGAAAACCCCAAGCGCAGAAACACTGACTACAGAGAAAGGTTTGTCAGCAGAGTACTATGTCAGATACACAAAGTTGTAAGTGCATACAGTGTATAGAAAATACACTGTAACTTAAACTTGACTACCCCATGTAANTTGTGCGCTCCCACCAAAAAAAAAAAAAAAAAAAAAAAGGAAGGAAAAAATACAAAATTGTCCATGTGATTAGAGGACCAAAGCTGTATGATTTTATTTTAAAACCTATTTTGATTCGTAACTGATTCATAACTCTCATACTATTAAGCTCTTTAGTAATCTATTTTTCCTCTTAAACCAGATCATTATATTTACCTCTTAGTAGCCTTCTTCAGCAGCTTTTTTATTTCATTAGTCTTACAGGTGTGCTTCTCATGGATAACCACAAATGCACTGCACCCTTCTGGTGGAGGTTCATCAGCTGCAATCTAATATTTCAACGATTATACTCAACCAGAATGCTTTGATTGCACTTCAACTTAAATTCACATCCCTTTGATTAAAATAACTCAACAGCTGCCATTAAGTTGTGTTTCTAATTAAGCCCATTCAAAACTGGGTACATGTGGGGGGAAAAAAAAGAAAAATAGTAAAAGATTAAGACCCTAAAACCTTTCTGAGATGCAGTCTATTAAATGCCGTCATTTTCCAGAAAATGCAGGTCCATTTATGTTCTGTAAAGACAGGACTGAGCAATCTTCTCCACAAGCTGAAATCACAGTCTGTACTCTGAGATATTTTTAACTTCAGCTGCTATCAGCAATCATGTTAACATACGAATATTAGGCTTCTATACCAATAAATCTCAAGCAAATAATGTCAATTTTTGATTCTCTCTTTCCCATCTCCTGTCTTTTTTTTTTAAACTCTACTCAGCTATTCCAATATGAAGTGGGAATCATGTGACTGCATGTCAGTGACTCTGGAGTCACCAGCAGAAAGGTAAAAACCAAAAGACATGAGTCAGAGATTATGATATTCCTCCAGAGAACACCTGCAAAACTCCCTAACTTTACTGCAGCTTATAAACTTTCAGAAGCATGGATTTCTCACTTTATCTTAAAGGTGGCATTGCAAAAAGGAGGAGTAGCAGTTTTAGGTTAAGACGCATGGTGAATTTGTCCTCTCACTTTTTCATTAATAAAGCAGGTTTTTCTAATTTTTCAACTTTTCAAATCCTAAAATAATGAGAAAGATGATAAATCCATCAAATAACAAATATAAATTACTTGAAGCTGCAGGAGATGTCCTACTCTGGGAATGTCTGAATTCCCACAGGATTATTTTGAAGCAACCTGAAAAATCTCCACAACCTAAATTTTAAAAAATAAACAATTGCAAAAAATTTCTACTCTGAAAGGAGTGCTATCCATACAATTGAACACGAATATTTGTTCCTGCAAATATACCCAAATTATAAAGCATCACTTTTATCATGTTTGATTCCAAATAATATTGGCATATATTTTACTGAACTGTAATAATGAACACTGTTTAGCCAAAACATCTAATTCAATCATGTCCCAAATACATCAGGCAATACTGTCACCTGCTGAAACATCTGAACAGCTGGAGAATAAGCCCGTATGGAAAGTGCAAACTTCAACAGATTGATTTGCAAATTGGATAAAAATTGTCCTGCTTTCTTCAAGATTAAATTGTAATAGGAGTACTCTGAATCTGTTGAAGAGAGAAAGAAAAAAAGAAAAGACAAACTGTTAGTACTTACCCCTGAATGATGTGGCTAATCTACCTACAATACATAATAGGCAAGCATTAATGCCAGTGCTGCTTGTCATTCAGAAGTTTTCAGTGCTGTCCACTAACTGTGTCCTTTCCTATTAATCCAGAGGCCTAATATCAAATAAAAACAGCAGAAGACAGCTCAATACCACTAGTTAATATCAAAATTATTTTCAGCAGTATAAAAACTCACTCAACAGTAATGTGTCAAAAAAGTCACACAGAAAGTCCTGAACAGAGTATTATTTTACAAATTATTTCCTCACATCTAGTTTTGAATGCCCCCAACCATGCAACTTACACAAATAAAAATCTTCTGAAGGTGTCATTCTTTAGGCTACTCTCACACAGTTTACTTCTTCCTTAAAAATATATGATAAACAAGAGTATGAGAATGGATACAACATGCAGATAGTTTCCTCCCTCCCTGAATACCTTGCATTTTCAAGATCAAAATTAGGACTCTGAGTAAGAAGGAAGGTGGATGGTGTCTGAGAATGACAGAAGTGATAATACAGAACATTGGTTAGAAATAATTAACCTTCAATTCTCATTCTAGAGGCATAGTCAATTTTCATAACTAAGCAGCTCCTATCCTCTCATTTTCCTCTTTATAACCTTGTCGTGGTTGCAAAAAAAAAAAAAAATCTTCTTTTGCTCTTAAAGCCTCTAGTATCTCCTTTTTGCTTTCTCCTCCTTAAAACTCATTATTTAAAATGGCTGAGTTTGCTGTAATTCACTAGGAAAAAAATCCTAATACTAGAAAAGTGTATACTCTGCATTTCAAGAAAGCTCCTTCCCATGAATTCTATATGATGTCCATGATGTTTCAGCAGGGATAGAGTTAATTTTCTTCCTAGTAGCTGGTACAGTGCTGTGTTTTGAATTCAATGAGAGAATAATGTTGATATCACACTGAAGTTTTAGTTGTGGCTAAGTAGTGCTTACCCTGAGTCAAGGCCTTTTCAGTATCCCGTGCTCTGCCATCAAGGAGGTGCACAAGAAGCTGGGAGGGAGCAGAGCACGGCCAGGAGAAGCTGACCTGAACTGGCTGAAGGGCCACTCCATACCATGGAACACCACATTCAGTATATAAACCGGGGAGTTGGCTGGGAGTCGATGATCTCTGCTTGGGGACAGGCTGGCCATCAGTCAGTGGGTGATGAGCAATTGTATTGTGCATCACTTGAGAGATGTTTTATTCCTCTCTTTCTTTTTCCTGTTATTATTATATTTCAATTTATTTCAATTATTAAATGGTTTATATCTCGACCCACAGGTTTTACCTTTTCCTAATGCTCCTCCTCATCCTACTGAAGACAGAGGACAGAGAGTGGACATGTACTACTTGGTTACCAGCTAGGGTTAATTAATGACATACGATTGTTACTATCTTACATTACATTTAATGGATGAAAAAACTACTCTATGTTTTCTACACCTACACACAGCCCTGGCAGAACTCAAACAGCAAAGAAGTTCATGAAGGCTCTCGAGCACATGTCCTGTGAGGAGCAGATGAGGGAGCTGGGGTTGTTTAGCCTGGAGTACAAGAGGCTCAAGGGAGACCTTATCACTCTCTGCAACCACCTGAAAGGAGGCTGTAGCCAGGTCGGTTCAGCCTCTTCGCCCTGCCAAGTATTGACAGGACAAGGGGAAATGGCCTCAAGTGGTGCCAGGGGAGGCTCAGGTTGGACATCAAGAAGAACTCCTTCACTGAAGGGGTGTTTGAACATTAGAACGGGATGCCCAGGGAAGTGGTGCAGTCACCACCCCTGGAGGTGTTCAAGAAGTGACTGGACACGGCACTTGGTGCTGTGGTTTAATTGGTAGAGTGGCAATCAGTCCAAGGTTGGACTCAGCCCTGGAGGTCTCTTCCAACCTTAATGATTCTATTATTCTAAATGAGATAAATTTGGCTTCACACATTCAAGACAGAGAATATAAACATTTGGAAGCAACAAATCCTCCCAGACTGAAACTCCTTTCCAATAACTGTATTTTCAAATTTTCTTCAAATTATCTCCACAAAATTAAATCTGAAATTTCTCCCCTTCACTCAGCCACAAATAACATCCTACTGAAGACAATGAAGAGTCATTAAATATATAATTCTAAGAATACTGCCTCAATAAAACAGTTTTACCACAAGTCTTTAATTTTCTTGGCTTACAAATTTCATCTGTGCTTTCACTGCATATAAAACAGCTGACATTTTTTCCTGGAAGATGATTATGACAATGATGAATTTAATAAGAAAAAAAAAAGATAGTTTTTTTATCTGCCTTCAAATATGACTGTAAAACGTTGACAAGGATATATTTATCAAATCATGCATCCACTCCTACTGCTTCAACTTCTATTAACACTGTTGGCTTCACTTAGAATACAGCTGTACTTTAAGCTTCACCAAGATACATGAATCCGTGTCAAATGCTGTACAAGCCACCTAATGCAAAACCAATTTTTGGAGTTCATTACATACACAGAATCACACAGAATATTCTGAGATGGAAGGAATTCACAAGGATCCTCAAGTTCAACACTACAGTGAACTTAAGTGGACTCTTAAGGCCTGTATATGGATTGAACCCGTGACCTTGATGTTACTAGCACCATGCTCTAACCAACTGAGCTAATTTCAGCTAATCAGAACTATGGTTTGAGCTTTCGAAATTAATTTCACATAGTATTGAATCCTTGAAATTTGGTACTACTGGCTCTCCAAGCTCATTTTAACATTGTCAAAAGAGTAGAAGTCATAGTAAGTTTCTTAGGATGTTACAGGGAATCATGAAGATCCAAATTTTTGTTTATAAAATCCTGCATGGCATATTACCACTAAATCATTAACAAAATTGATTTAAAAGTAAAAAAGAGACCACATTAACAGGATACACCTCCAGACTGCAGACATCTGAATGCACATTTATGAGCTTCATATCTGAACTTTTATCCTAGCCATGAGAAATACAGCCTAGCAGCCAACAAAACCTGAAAACTCACTTTGAAGATGCTTTAATTTGTGAGCAGAAAAGCTATCTCAGCTCCTGTGGCCAAATTGATCAGATTGACTATAGCAAGAACTGAACAGCCTGCTAAGCAGACTCACATTTAAATGTTGACATTTACTATCCACAATTTACAGCAGTATATTTTATCACAGGTAAGTTAAAAATAATTAAGAGACAACCAGGGCAGTCACAAAAGATAAGAAAGTATTATAGTACAGCCCCTCAGACTTCATGCACACACAGCACAGAATTAATCTGAATGCATGCTGGTAACCCACAAGGGAATTCAAAATACTGAGGCACAGGAGGTAGGGAGAGTAAACATAAGGGACATAATTAATCAGGAGAACACAGTGTGCTGGAATAATTACTTGGTGGGATGGAAGTATGAGGATTGTTCCAACTGCATAGATATGTATGTCTGGGTCCACAGATCAGGTAGGGAATTAGGGATCCCAGGTAACAGTTCAGGCAACCACCAGCCAGTCAAATCTCTGTGCCATTCAAGCAAGATGCCAGTAAAAAGAGAATACTTTATTTTACAGTATTATGAGTATAGAAATGCCATGTTTGTGAAACTGATTCCTCTTGAATCTTTAAGGTTTATATACACATAAAAAATACCTGTCTAATGTAGTTTGAATAATGTGTAGTCTTCTAGATTGCAACAAATAATTTGAAAGATTGTTGTTTATATGGAATATACTGTTACATTTTTTTCAGAGAAAATTGTTTCCATAGAGAAAATATGTTTGCGTGTTGGTTTTGTTTTGGTTTTTAATATATATTTATGAGGCTGCTGAAAATTCAATATATAAACTGAAGCACTTGGGAAGACAGTAAACACTCAAGTGATAATTAGTCAGCAGGGAACTGGCTACTTACCTTCCCTCAGTGATTATAAATTAACCTTTAGGGATATAAAAGCAGCAGCAAGTATAAAATGCCATCTTCAGGGTTTTGTAAGTGCTGGTTTTAGTATAAAATTTTTGCAGCTTTGATTTCTTTATAACAGACCTGCAGCTCAAAAAGGCACAATCTGCCTTTCCAAGTACTTCACAAGTACTCACAGAAAATGTGTTGCACTTTAAGTAGATAGAAACACGTTGCCCACATTACCTGACAACCTCACAGTCATTCAATACAGTGTATCCCATAACTAACCTTTTCCTGTTTTCCATATGGTACAATCAAGAAGCTGCCCAAGTTGATTTGAATTCATATTAAGAAAGAAAAAAGTTAAAACCACCAAATACATCACCAGACTAAATTCCATGTACATAATTCCTATGAAATCCATTAAACTGCTACAAATATCTCAATGAAACAGACTACTAATAAACCTAATTCAGTAATGCTAAATACTAAAAATGATCAAATAAACAAGAGATGCTGATTATTCTAAATTTAAAACAACAAGTCCTGAGAACTGATTAAAAAAAAAAACAAAACACCAAACAGATTGAAAAATCATCCAAGGGAGAATTTAGAAGAAAAAAACGCAAGCTACCCCATTTGATTTTTTAAGTTGCCTTCAAGTTTTAACACTTTACAACTCTTCTGAAACATTCAACAGTATATTGGGATACAAATCTATCATTCAAATCCTTTATAAACCAAATTTTCAGCTTCAGATCTAGGAATTCTTTATCTTTTATGAAAATGTTTCTATTTAAACAAACAGAACACTTTTACTTCCTGCTTACTCCTCCTGTCTACTCTTGGCATCACTCAGAGAACTGAAAAGTCAACTGCCCCAACCAATCCTTTTTCAGCCAGATCCTTTAATTTACTTAAGTAGCTATTGCTACATCAGCTTTAACACATCATGAACACCCCTCTATACAAACGTGCATCAAGACAGAACCCATTCCACACCATACAGAGAATTAACTTCTCCTCAGAGGTAAACTATTACACACATCACTGTAAACTGTGCCACTGCAATCTTGCAGTACCAGAATCTTCGCTCAAGCTGACCAGTTTATTGTGAACATCTAATGCTGACTTCCTGTCAATTAAGAGCATCCATTTCCTTAGATGAAGACTACCCCAAATATGACTCAACTTTTAGGAAAGCCACTTGGTGCCAGAACTTCAAATTTTCCTGCATTAATGTCATATGTGTGTGTTGGCCATAAAGATAAAGATGCACATCAACTGCTCAACATGCTTAATTAAAGTAGCATTTTAGTACAGTCTCAAGGCTCCCAACTGCCAGCATCTAACTGTTCATTGGTATGATAGGTCATGGGGATCATCCTATTGCAATTTATTTATTCTCAATCACTGAGTTTATCCAGGTGAAGTAGGTATTTAACTAACAGCTAATTTCAACAGACTTCTGTGTCACTAATAATAAACGTCATTAAAGCTTCAAATTCCTTGGAAAGCATGTCCAAGCAAGCAGAAAAGAAATGGCTGATAAAAAAAACCCTGACACAACATCTAATACAGCAGTCTTATCTCAAGGCAATACCAACTGCATCTAAAACACTCATAGAAAAAAAGAGTAAGTTAAAAGTGACCTCTGGAGCTCACCTCATCCAAACTGTTACTTAGAGATATAATTTCAAGACTTGACTAGGCTGCTCAAGGCCTCATGCAGCATAACATTGAATTATCTCGAAGAATAGATTCTAGAGCCTCCTGGACCAGTCAGTTTCAGTGTTTACCCAATCCCATGGCAGAAACATTTTCTCTAGTATCTAACTGCAATTTCAGAGTTTCAGCTTCTGCCCTTTGCTTTTTTCATACTGCTGTGTACCTTCAGGAAGGGCCTGATTCCCCTTTCTTTGCACATTTCTCTATTAGGAAGCTGAAGAGAGATCACTCCTTACACCTTCCTTTCTCAGGTTCACAGTTCTCTCAGCCTTTCCTCAGAAGTCTGCTTCAGCTCCCTAACCATCTCAGAGATCTTCTAGAATTGTTCCAATGATGGACTCTTGTCTTTCTTTTCAGAGAAACCCAACCTGGCCCCAGTACTCTGATTCAGTCTTACAAGGGCCATATACAGTGGAATAACCACTTTCTTTGACCTGTTGGCTACCCTCTTGCTGCTGCAGCCTGGCATGTATTTGGCCTTCTCACTGTTTGCAAAGATCCCCACTCAGTCTGTCAAAAAACCACTTTCTAGTCAGTCAGCACCAAGATTACACAGTTGCCGAGATTATTCCAGCCCACGTGCAGGGAGTCTGTAAAGCGCCTTTGCTGAATTTCCTAATGTCTCTGTTGGCCTGTCTCTCCAGCCTGCCAAAGTCCCTCTAATTACAGTCCTACCTTCCAGCTTCTCCTCCCAGTTTTGTGTCATTCCCAGCCTTGTAGAGGGTGTAACACATGCCACTGTCCTGTGTGCTAAGACCTTAAACAGCATTAGACAACAGGACTTGCCTTAACAAGTGCTACTAGCAGCTGACCATATGTCAAATTCTGCACCTACTCCATTTTTCATGTCCTCATGCCTCATACAGAATGGCTTTTAGCAGCATTCACCACCTGGGCATTCTGTTCTCAGTGACTCTCTCTGCTTTTATATACTTCTGACCTTAGGATCATCATCTCACAGGGATTTTTGGGTGGTTATTTTAAATTTTCCTAGTTGATACTCTACAATTAAAATCACAGTTCTTTGTACATTTTCTGCTTGTACTTTTTCCATTCTAAAGACATGATTAGGAAAACACAGGGAAACAGTAAAGTCAAACATCACACTTTACTTGACATAAAGCACTACGGAATCAAAAGCAGCAAAATTATGTTTACCACGCATATCCCTGTTCCCTTTCTAGTAATATTATAAGTCTACTGGCTGCTTGGGGCACTGCTGAGTAGAATGAAGCAGCCTTACCTTGTTTTGAAGCCTTTTTTGCTTTGTTCATCTGTTGACCTACCAAGCAGGTCTAATACTGACCAATCTGGTGTAAAGCCCTGTGGCTTCCCAATTTTTCATTACCACAGACATTTCTAGTAAACTGCTCTCCAAGGTTTCTTCTGGGGTGGTTTTTTATGTTTCTTTCGATGGATCTTATGCTTTGGTCTTCTCTCCAAATTTCTAGTAGCTTAATATTCTTAGGTCTAATCACACAATGTTTTTTTCGTCCTATTTTGTCAGTAATAAACCTTTATTCTAAAACACCAGTATTGATGCTAGAAAACAGTCTTCATGCCATGTACAAGTATTAAGCCTTTTCTGATAATTCTTTAAATTTTTCCTTTAGCTAGCATTCTCATTTTTTCTGTGATTTTATGCCCTTCAATCATCTATCTCACAGAAAACATGAAGTCTCAATATCCAGTAAGCTCTTGGCGAGTCATGTAAGCAGGAAGGTATCTTTAATCTTTACACTTCTGTTCCATATTGTAAGAGAAGTTCAGTTCACCGTGTCTTCCTTTTTTTTTTTTTTAACTCCTCTACAAGTATTGCTCTTAGGGGAAAATATGCAACAACTTTCTGGAAGAAACCTACCTAGTAAGCAATAATGGAAGAGTCAGGCGTGATTTGCCTGGAACTAATTAATGTGTTGTGTCTCACAGTTAAATACAGCACAAAATAATATCTTGAAAACCAGCATGCTGTTTAACTTACCTCCTTTCTTATAAACTGTTAATTCTCGTACAGTTTCCAAGAACTGCCAAAACTTCTCATTACCATCTTCTGCAATAAATTCACTGTTTAAAAATAAAAATTCATTGTCCATAGGTTGACCTTCTCCAAAGATGCACCACAGTAAAAACCTTCAGTTGTTTAAAATAATAAATACCCATCAGCAACCAAATGTTAGATATTAAATGACTAACTACCATCTCTGTAGCATAAACACTGAACTGAGCTGTATTGTGGTAAAAAGATATTTTGAACAAAGTACTATCATCCACACTCAACAATCAGAGCTGTAAAGCATGCAGACTATTCTCTTGATACAGAAAATCCCCAAAATGTTCACTTTATTTTTACACAGATATTCCAACATACACTTATAAATGAAATCAATTCAGTACATAAATTTTATTTAATTATAGCTAATTATACAAACAAGAATACACTCTCTGTCAGGTTATAGTTTTTCATTAAATTACAGGCTTTCATCAATGACATCTAATTTGCTGTGCATGGAGGGAGATCATCAGTCTCTGAAACACTTTCAAACATGCGTTAATCCTTACAAAGCATAAAAGGAAATGTTTACTTTATATCAAATACCACCCTTCCATTTTTTTTCCAAACTGCAAGAGGCAAAATTTAGGTTAGATATATAGAATAATTCTTTACTGTGAGGGTGGTGAGGCACTGGAACAGGTTTCCCAGAGCAGATGTGGATGCTCCATCCCTGGCAGTGTTCAAGGCCAGGCTGGATGGGGCTCTGAGCAACCTGGTCTAGTGGAAGATGTCCCTGCCCATGGCAGGGGGGTTGAAATACATGATATTTAAGGTTCTTTCCAATGCAAACCATTCTGTGAATCTATGATTTACAGGAAAGATTTCTAAAGCTTGTGGTTTTCCTTAAGGGAACATCAGTTGCTTTCACTCCCCCTGCTTATGTCTACCAAAAAGTTCCATTTGCTAGCATGACTATATTGTTTTCTAATCTTGACTTTGGAAGTTTGCCTCTCCTTTGATTACTGGAGCTTGCAGCTCTCTCCTTCATTGGTGTTCTTCAAACAGCAGCAAGCAAGTTTAAAAGCAAAACGGCAGGGGAGCCAAAAGCATCTAAAACTGGAAAACATTTTCCCTTCCTATGGTGAATCACAGAGTGTTTTGGGCTGGAAAGGACCTTACAGATCATCTGGTTCCAATCCCCTGCTATGGGCAGGGACACCTCCCACTAGAGCAGTTTGCTCAGAGCCACATCCAGTCTGGCCTTGAACACTGCCAGGGATGGAGTATCCACAACTGCTCTGGGAAACCTGTTCCAGTGCCTCACCACCCTCACAGTAAACAATTTCTCCCGTACATCTAGTCTAAACCTACTCTGAGTTTGAAGCTACTCCTCCTTGTTCTCTCACCGCATGCCCTTGTAAGAAAGGCTCCTGCCCCATCTTTCTTGTAGGCTCCCTTCAGGTCCCCGGAGGCTGAAATCAGGTAACCCCAAAGCCTTCTCTCCTCCAGAGTGAGGTTATGATTACAAGTTAACAATACCTTTTAAAATACCACCATGTTTCACTCTTACAGGTTCACATCTTCACTAGTACTTTTAGAATCACTTTAACGTGCAAACTAGTTTGGGGCAGACGAAGATGTTAATCAGTGGGAGGCAGGGACTCTGCAATTGGCCCATTACATCTCCTAAACCCAGAGACCTGCAAAACGCCTGAGCAGGGTAAACACGAAGCCGCTTGTACGGCTCCCTCAAAGCGTGGGAGAGCCTTGCCAGCACTGTCCACAACACTTTCCGAGGGGAGAAAGCAGTTCAGCCTCACATCCAAGTAGTATTTTAACAAACCCTCCGACAGGGAGAAACGCGGCCAGCCCCCTCTGCCAGCCCTCCTTCCCGCTCAGCGGAGGGAAAAGGGGGTCCCTCCGCCCTCCTGTCCCCCAGGAGAGAGCTGGGACAGGGCGGCCGCTGGCAGGAGGAAGAGAAGGAGAAGGAAGAGGAGGAGGCTGCACGCACCTCGCCTCCAGCAGCAGCGGGGTCGCCGGCCACTTCGCCGCCAGGCGGGCGGTCACGGGCTGTGAGGAGGAGGCCGGAACGGTGCCGCAGGGGCACAGCCGGGCGCATAGCAGGACGAGCAAGAGCCCCGGCACCAGCACCACTGCGGCCCGGCCCGCCATGAGGAGCAGCGGTGCTCGGGAGCGCCCAGCCCCGCGCGCCCCCGCAGTCCCGGCACGGGCCCCGCCCACACAGCCGTGCCGTGCTCCTACTGGCTGCGCCGCGCCCCCGACGGTGCGCTATTGGTCGGTCCGGAGGCCAATCAGCGGCTGACGGCAGATAAATAGCGGGGTGCCCGGCGCCGTGACACGCGGCGCCAGAACTGCGCAAGCGCAGAAGCTGCGCTACTACTCTCCCTCCCGCCCTGAGGCGCGGCAGGTCCCGCCCTCTCTGCCGCCGTCGGGGCGATCCCGTTACTTTTGTGTTTTTCTGGTTTTTTTAGGTTTCGGGTAGTTTAGTGCAAATGTGCGATTTACGTAGGGGACTCTAGGCTTGGGCGGCGGTGGCTGTAGGAGGCTGAGGAGAGACATGGCTGCGTCCAAGGACCGCCTGCCCTGCCGTGTCCAAGGGACTGCTCTCCCTCGGCCTTCAGCAGCCTACAAACGGTCGTAAAAGTCTTACTCTGGGTCAGCAGCTTCAGACATAATATACACATACAGTTGTTCCTCTGAGAGGGAGGTATTTAATTTCCCCCTCCTCCAAGTTTTCCAAGCCGACTTCTATTTTGGGATGTGTTTTGTTTCCTATCTGCATCCCCTTTTTTCCCTCAATAAGCATGAGCTTCCCAGGAACAATTCTTCTACCTTCTACCTAACTTACTTTGGCATCTTCAGACTCGTGTTCTCTAAATTGCTGATTTTTTTTCTGTGTTCAAAATCTCCGTAGTTAGTTCCATTTCCTCAACAAAGCTGCTACCCTCCCTCAGTTTTTCAGACCTAAGACATGCCAGGCTGGTGCTGCTGAAGCTGTGTTGTGGGATGCTAATACAGAGCACCTCTGCATAGTCGTTCGTTGCAGGGAGAATCCCCGAGCTGTATTAAAAATAGAGGCTATTGCTATCACTTTTCCAAAATGTGACTCATGGAACTTGAAGCTGAAACCTGGAATGTCTTACTGCTTTATACACTTTAATTTCTTTTGCCCGCAGTCGTCTCCTGGCTGCTCAAAGTTCCTTTGTGGGTGGTGGAAGCCAGTGAGGGCATAACTCCAGGGAGCAGGCTATGGGTTTTGTAGTTTGTATGGTTAGTGCTCATGTCAAACTATGGTACAGAAACTTGCCTTCACAAAATGCCTGTACTTAATATGCTTCTGGGTCTTTATAATGTGAAAGTATGAAAAATACCTCCTGAGGGTCATTCATATGTAAATTCAGCCTGGGGCCTTTGTGGTTGATCTTTTTTGACTTATTCACACAAACTTGTGCTGTTATAAGACCTCAGATAATTTCCAGCTACCACTGTGTCACATCAGTGAAGCCAACTTTAATGTAAATAGGTTAAGTAAACCTTACCTAAAGCTGGTAGTGCAGCCTTCATACACCTCTGCAGAAATAATGAAAGCCACAGGAGCATTTCTCTTGGTTTATGTGTAAGGCCATTAGAAATAACAAAATTCAGCATCTTTTCTATGGAGAAAGGCTGTGCTACACTGTCTAGGCAGCTTCATTTCTTTTGTTTTGACAGTTCAGGGGTTGCTGCTGCAGCTAACAGGGATGGCATAGCCAGAGGACTGTATGGATGAGTAAGTTTGGTCCGCTTGTCTTTCTATGCTAATAACCTAAGTATGGCCCCAAACTCCTCCATCCATAGAAGGTAAATACAAATGTGATGAACTGATAAAACACACTTCCACCACTCCCCAGCAAGGTTCAAAATTCTTTTGATGAACTTAGTAGAACTCACGCTACACTTGTTCTGTACAGAATAGGCCATAGCTGGTTTACATTGACCATCTACTAAAAACATCCCAGTCCAAGTAATCCTATGGTTAAAGGAGTTACAAGGTGCTTTTTTGATGTTTATTCAAGGAAAACTGAGATATACATAGCACATTCCCTGTTCATTCCCTGTGCATGCATTTTTCATATCTCCATGTGGTACAATGTGATGATGGATGCACCCACCTTACCCTAATCTATCAATTCCTTTTCTATATAAAGTTGCTCTGTTACATTTTGTTTTATATTGATATTGAAGAGGCTGCTGTGGTTGCTTAAATGTGAACTCCTAAGCTTGTACTTGTTTCATCTTGAGCTGTGACAATTTATGATTTTTCATACAAGAAGCTAAATAAAAAGTGTTGGCACTGGCTATGGAAATATAACTAGCTTTGAATCAGATAAAGTGGTAGCTCTGAATCAAAGGTCAGATCATTAGTCTGTGGTGGACTACAGAAAACAGCTAGTCCAGTAGTTTTCTTGAGAAAAGATCCTTTCTGCTTAAATTCAGTATCTCTGTTAGACAGAAATCTCTGCTGATATCTCTCTCTCTCCCATTTAGGGTTATTGTTTTATTAGGAGCCTTAAATTTATGATCATAGATAGGGGAAATGAAGTTGGAAGGGGCCTCAGGAGGTCTCTAGTTCAGCCTCCAGCTCAGAACAAGGTTAGGTCTGAGGTCCAGTTAAGTGTTGAAAAAAAATCCAAGCACAGCATTTCTGGGCAACCTAATCCATTGCTTAAGATGCAGTTTGGATTGCTCTTTGTAAAGAAATTCAGTGTTGCAAAAGAACATTGCATTCCTTATAAAAGCTTTTGCATATTGATCAGTTTTTCCTTTGCTTTGGTACCTTAACTACCTTCTAGCCACGAAGAGCCAGCACACACTTTTAAAAAATCTGTTTCTGTATACTTGAGAAACACAGATTTTAATCTGTTAAGCAGAATGCAAAACTAGAAGAGGGAGAGCAGACTTAATCTTCATTTCTGCAGCAGAATTTTATGTAATTAAGTATTTCAGATAACACTTGGCCATTCCTGTACATACATTCCATATATGTGTGTGTGTGTGTGTGTGTGTGTGTGTGTGTGTGTGTGTGTGTGAAAAACCTTAGTTCTCTGAAACCATTTTTCAGCAGAACAGAAAAACAATTAGAGCCAAAATTTAAAATTATTCATATCGCAGCTGTGCAAATAGGAATTGATTATCATAGCGGTTTCAGGGTGAATAGAGTGAGTGATTAATGAATGCTTCTCAGTAAGATGCAAATGTTTTATAAGTCACAGTAAGCTATATCTATTTTATAGAAACAGTAGCAATAAGTGAAAATAAGTTCAGCTTCATCTTTGTATTCAGTTGGCTAAAAATAAACCTTTATTTTCTTAACAGATTGAAAACAATTTTCATGGTGAAAGGCTCCCTTTCTCCCTAACTTGGAGGTAATATAAATGTCAAACACTAATCAAAGATATTCCTGTTGCGTGGTTAATAATTGGTGGCCTCCTGAGCAGTAGCTGCTAGCATCCTTTTATCTTGTGTGAGGTTGGAGGCCAATCTCTTCAGAGCCTGTCAATGTCACTACTATGACAGGCATTTGGGGTGTTTCCCTGAAAAGACTAAGGATGCTGTATTGCATCGCGTTTTGTCCATTCCACTGTAGACCAGCCATGGTTACTTGATTAGCATATCTCAATATAGTGGCATTCTGGAGCAGACCATGCAAAATATGTTTCATAGTCTGTTAACTTTTCATTTTGATTTACAGGAATGAGCCAGCAAAAGAAAAAATGATGCAGAAGTAACATAAGCCTGGTTTCAACAGCTCACAGAATCTACTCAGTGGCAACTTTCTAGCAATGAGAATTTATGCTGCTTTGCCATGCCCATGCATACAGCTGCAGTGTTAGTAGATGGCTTGCTGCCAGGATGCTTCTCTTTCCAACTTTTACTGAAAAGAAAAAGAAAATGAAAAAGAAAAAGAGAAAAAAATGAAACGGAAGCAACATTTTGCTTTGTAGAATAAACATAGGACTTACAGCCTCTTATTTAAGTTCATCCACCTCAGAGATCTGGAAAACATACTTCCTGGACCAGGTCAACAAAATTCCTACAAAACTCTGGGCACGTCTGTACTGTGAAGTGGAGAGCGGTAAAATGTGGTCATAATGGGGAATGCAACTCCATTTGGATACACCAGCTCAAGTTTGTAAGCAATGCCACTGCTCTGCTGTGCCAACAAACAGTGTGCTTGTATTGATTTTTGTATTGCCCGGGCTCCTACCATGCCAAATCTGAGCAACTAACTGCACTAGTAGACAAAAGCAGAGCTTATCTATAATGTTGCAGGGTTTGTCTGCATTTGTCTAAGCTAAATCTTAGCTTATTATTCCTAGGTCAAGCTCATCATGTAGCATGAGTTGGTGCTTCTGATGCCAGCTAAGAATCTTGCTTGTTAACTGACCTGTGCTCATAATTAATCTCTTATTTACAGCATCCTGTGAGGTTCTTGGGTGTTGAAAACAAGAACATATTTCCCTCTTTCTCTAGCTGTAAGTTGTACTCAGTGAAAGGAACACAGGTGATATGCTGATAATATATAATTTAGCCTAAAATGTACAAGAAGGTTATTAAATCACCATTGTTGATGATTCAAATAATAGCCACATACTTGTATTTTAGACATGATTTGTCACATGCAATTGTTTGGACTTCAGAAGATAGAATATTTATAAATAAAATTCATGAAGTTGAGTATTTATACATTAATTGAAAAGCTGGTATGTGCAATGATGTGCCTCAGGACAATTCTGGCCACATAGTGCCACACCAGCACCAAAAGAGACTTCAGTGTGAAGGTAGAGGTGTGTTCACTGAGAAAATACACTATTTCCCAGAACAGGGTAGTAAGATTTGAATTGTAGGCTTGTCATGTAGGGATCAAAAGGTGCTTTTGCTACATGCAATAAAAATATAAAGATAAAATGTACCTGTACCACAAAGTATATCAGTGATTTTTCCTTTTTAGTCTGATCAGTGAGCAGAGTTCTGAATCCTTTCCAGAATGCCTAAAAAAATACAAGTTGGGAAATTAGCCAGTGAGTCCTGAATGTGCACTCAACCAAGTCACCTTTGACCGAAGTGAGGACTGCAGAACCATGATGTATTGTCTACTTAAAGCCAAGTGCAGTTTTTCTTTGAACAAACTCTTCTGTCCTTTTTAAAGTGGATCAGAATTGCAATTGTATTTCCACCTGTGCAGAGTGCAGACTGCATCATCCAGAGTGCTCTAGTGATAGCATATTCTGGGAGGCAGGGCTGTTTGGCAGCAGCTCCTGGCTCAGGCTGAATTACAGACTCAGCAGAAACCACTGCCTTGCAAGGTGGCACAGGCTCCTGAAGAGGCAACTTGTGCAGTAACTCCCTGTTCCTGGTTCTGTGTGGAGCAGTATTTGGGTCACAGCAGAGCTGGATGCCAGGACCAGCTGGCTTGCAAACTTTGTGTGATCAAGCAGCTGGCAGGAGAAATCTCATGTTTATTCCTCACTTCCCACTGAATGTCTTGCTAGCGCACCTATAATGCAGGAACAAAAACTATAATGCATTCCTTAAAAGAATCATAGAATCACAGAATTGTTTGTTTGGGAGGGACCACCAAAGATCATCTAGTCCAATCCCCCCTGCCATGGGCAGGGCCACCTTCCTCTGGATCAGGTTATTCAGATCCCCATCCCTACAGACCTTGGATATTTCCAGGTATGGGGCAACCACCACCTACTGGCCAACCTGTTCCAATGTTTCACCAAACAAAAATGACTTTCCAAACCCCTGTGTATTGTATTTATAATTCGAATTTCAGTGTGGTGACATAGAATTACACCTGTCTTTTATGGTGCTGTGACTCTTGACTGGACAAGGTGCTGAGCAACCTGAGGTGACTTTGAAGCTGATCCTGCTTTGTGCACAAGTAGAACAAGCTGGCCACCAGTGCACTCATCCAACAACACAAACAATGTGGTGCAATTTGGTGTGCTACTTATGCAGAACTTGCTTTGCACAACTTGCTTAGCATTAGTAGCTAAAAGTTGCTGAAGTTGTAGGCTGCAAGCTGTGAACTTTCACCTAGATATTTTGAACAGATGTTATGGTCAAGTAAAAGAAGGCCCCAGAGCCAGTTCAAGCCAGAAGATAAGGAAATTGCAATCATCATCAGAAGCTGCAGCCTTAGAGAGAAGAGAAATGGCCCATCTAGAGACAGTGAAGGGACCCAAAGAAGAATGGGAAGACCCCAGTCAGAATCACAGAATCATGAATAACTGCAGTTGGGAGAGACATCTGGAGATCATTTACTCCAAACCTCTGCTAAAGCAGGTTCATCAGAGCAGGTGCACAGGATCATGTCCAGGCAGGATCAGTGTTAGTGTTCTGTCACCCCCACAGTAAAGAAGCTTTTCCTCATATTTAGATGGATCTCCCTGTGCTTCGTGTTGTGCCCATCATGACCTTAATATTACTACTGGTCCAGTCATTTGCATGAGGGATGGGAAACTTTTAAGGGTATAATTGCCCAGTGATTTCTTTGTTCAGGGTCCTTTTTTGAGGGCACCCAGCTTGAACTGCAGCACTATTTATAAAAAGGACTTAATAGAAGAGTCTCTTTTTGGCTTACTGATTCAGTGAAAACCTTGTCAATGCTGTTACGGTGGCTGGCATGTGTAATGCCGATTACAATTATCCTGTAGCTCTTAAGTGAAATTTATTTTAATTAAAGATTTATGTAGCTAAAGTGAAATAGAACATGCTGGCTGCTTTATTGTGTGAAATATGATGGATTTGTTTCCAGTTGAACAAATTTCAGTGCTGCTTTTCAGGTTTTCCTGTGTCCCTTCTATTAGTCTGTCCTTTTGTTAATGTTAGAAGCAGACTAGTTAGATGAGTTTTTTCTCTGTCAGGGGTCATTTCAGCTCACTTCCCAAAGTGAAAAAGATTACTTATGGACAAGTAATCTAAAGCTATTCCTTCCAGTAATTTATGCTAAACATCTTTAAAGCGGAAATAGAAATATTACTTTTGAATTATGCAACTTAATATTTGATGTCCTTTTCAGTTAATCTGAGTATATAAAATTTTCAATTTTTATGATTTACACACAAAGATAATTGCAATCCATTTTGTGAAGACAGCTTTAAAAATCAATGTAAAAAAATAACAGTTACATGTAAATGAAAGAGAAGCAAAAAATGCATCCATAAGCTATTACAAATATAATGAAAGTGAAATTCATTGCTCAAGATTTTTATGACCTTCTGTTTTTAAACCATTAAGAAGGTCCTTCAAGTTTAATCCAAACTGGAGAAGACACATTTCCATGCAGCTATACATGATTTTCCAGGCAAATTTATACTAAAGGAACACTGTGAGAATTACAGCTCCCACAAGGAAAATAAAAATTATGATTCCCATATCTCTGAAGTCAGCATACTGTGTCCACCAATAAATTAAAAAATGTGTGCTTTAAAATGTTCATAAACCATGGAAAAGTAAGGAATCACAGGTTTTTTAGCACTGGAATATACACATATACATTAAATTCCAGATTTGTAGTAGCCTAGTATATTTCTTTCTCTGGCACTAGCCAGTCAAAAATCCAAGGAAGTGTAGTCCCAAAGAAACAGGGAGTCACTGAATACTTAATTGAAAAGTTGTGGTTTATATCTATATATGAGGTGATTAAAATATGCACATTTCTGGAGCTTTGCACCTGTGTATTGAAGTGATTGCACATAATTAGCAATGTGATTATCAAATATGTTTTCGCATGCCGCATATAATTAGACTTACAGAAACACACTACATTTAGAATATTTTAATGTAGATAAACTTTGAGGGCAAAAATGAAGTGTTGTTAAAGAAAAGCAAATCGTTTAACCCCTGATGTGCCAGCTGCTTCTACCTCTATCTCCTGTATCCTTCCCCCCCACCCAGCACTGCTGAAGCAGTGATGTGCAGCTCCAAATTATGGGACGCTGAAGACACAGAAAGGAAGAAAAAAAAGAAGGCAACAGTGTTAGTGCTGGATGCATGCTATCTTGATGCATCCTCTTTTGAAGAACTTTGTCTCTAAAATAAAATGGTCATTATAAAGAAAATAAAATGGTCACAATTCTATGTGATTGCCATATTGTAATCACACAGAATTAACACCTCAAACTAAGGGAAAGTTATGTTTGTCTACTAAATTGTAATAAAGATAGGTTTCTGTCTGGAAATCATGGCTTTATTTTGGTTTCCTGTTGCTCTTTGATCCTGATATCCTACATTAAATGAAGTTAAATCAGAAATACACTGCTTGTACTGGTTATTCACATTTGATATACTGCTGTTCATACTATAATTTTGATAACTGGCAGTTGTCAACAAGAATTTACTATAATATATTGGGCTGATAAACTTGGGCCTTCTGAAAGGATTAAGCTTAAATGGTAGATCTACTATGTGATACTAAAGAATGAAATGTGAGATCCTGCCTGGTGGAGGACCCAGCAAATTTTTTCCAAAGAATCTTTTGAAGAGTCTTCCTTCCAAAAGAAAGTGTAAGCTCCTATTTTCCCCACAGTTTTGCCATAAACTTGGGGTTCCCAACTACTTTATTAAAGGAATGCAATTATAAAATGTCTGGACAACTTGCATCCTACTATTTCTTAGCAATTGGGAGAGATGATGATAATTGTGCTAAAAAATCTTTATTTAAATTAAATACATTTATAGCATGTAAATTTTCATGTTATAACGTCAATTCAATTATTTTCATGCTTGTCAATTCTCAGTTATGCTTGCACAAAACCATGGAAGAGGGTATACGGTTGCTAATTATTTTACAGATCAGATTCTGGTATTCCACTGGCCATCAGTGGTCTGCAAGCCACAATGTGACTACACTTCTGTGGGCCATCTCTGTCTTCTCTTAGCAGTGCAATTCTTATTCTATTCCAGTTTTTCTTTTGCCACAAGATGACATACAGGGTTGGTAGTTTGTAGGTACATGTTTCTCACTAAACCATTTCACTGAGGTGCCCTTAGACCCCTTGGTCAAACAAGCTGCTTTGACCAATCTGTATTTTGATCTCCTTTTTCTGACAGCTGAAGAATTATTCTCTTATTTTTTGCCAGTTCTTAATCTGAACACTCCAGCAATCTTCACCTTAACTCTCCCTCCGAATTTACAGTTTATTCATCTGAAACCTCTCACAGTGTTGAACAATTTTTCTTCCCTCTCATATTTCTTACGTAGTCACTGGTCTGTTGCAGATGGACTGCAAGGCCAACAGATCCTTCCCTCTGCTGAGGCTTAGAAAAACTATTTTTGCCTTGACATTTGCTGCCACAGATTGCCACTACAGGTTAAAATTCCCAGTTTTCATGGTAATTACAGTTCCCAATACACTTTTATCCAAGATCATAAGATAAATTATTGCCAGGGATGGATGTCTCAAACCAAGACTTCAAACTGAGTATGAGTTTTTAACGTGTCACCTACAGTGCCATGACTGCTGTAGATTGGCCAGATTTGAGGTAATAAGAGTAATTCTGCTGCAACCTTAGCTGTGAAATAGCTTAGATCCCTTTAGCATTAAACCTGAATTCCTCTCAGCATTTTCCAGAAGTCCATCTGAACTTTTAACTGATAATGGGACCAGTATTTCACTGATCTTGGGAGGACAATTTAAAGAATAAACATTACCATTCCTATATATTATGAATATACAAAGAGAAAACATTAAGTCTTTGTATGGCCATATGTTAGGGAAGAACCACTGATTGCATGCCTTTAGGGGCTTACAGAATGATAGTGAAATAAGAAAGAGTTAAGAAAAATCCCTGAAGAAGGGGACTGAATTGTTCTGAAAATTCTCATAGCAGCACATTAAAAAAGGCAGGTTCTTGAAATGAAACTTCAAAGGGTCCAGGTTCGCTTTCTGAAAAGAATTCAAGAAAGGTCTTACATGAAATATCAGCAACCCAGAAAGGGATAGCAGTTCTCAGCTTGCTGTGATTTTCACTAAGGAGTTGGAGGTCAGTTATAAAAGAAAAGCTCAGACTTGCAGACAGCTGTGAAAGCCAGATAGAGGTGCTAGAAGTTGAGCCCGATCTACCATTTGCCATGTTTTTTCTTCATTTTTCACCTGTTATCCCACAGAGATCAGATGAAGGACTCAGAGATCATGTACTACAGAAATCTTCTTTTCCATCTTAGAGAGGGAAAATTCTTGGAAGAATTTTTATTGTTTCTATTGGGGCTTTTTGGTTTTGCCTGGTTTTTTTGTGTTTATTTATTTTTTATGTTAACATCACACCCCAAAGACTGAAAAGATTAAAAAAAAAAAAAAAACAACCAAGAAGGTCTGGGGGGTCATTTCTAATATTGTTTCAGATTTTTTTTCTCTGAAGACACTAAAGTTTCCAGACTTCATATAGAGTTGTGATGGGGTTTTGGATCAAGATAGCCTATGTCTGGCCATGGCATATCTAAATGTCTGTCCTGAAAGGAAAGACAAGATATGGCCTGCAAAACTTTGAAAACCTTATTAATTTCACTCCTAAGCACAAGCAGAGGTGCTCAAGATAAACTGATAGTTGGATAAGTGACGTTGGATGGGAACTTGCAGATTAAGAGCACCTGAAAGGAAGCAAAAGGCTTTTGTGTGATGCTAGGAGTAAGAAAATGCTTCTGTGACGCTTATCACCAGGTGGCAGCATTACACAGTCTTGCATTTCCTATACGTTGCTGCGTGAGCCATTTTGGGGTCTTGGTGGGAATGTTTATAGGGATATTTGTTGTTTTTGTTAGGCAGGAGGAAGCATGCACCCATTTCAGAAGAGCCATATCTCTCTGTGCATTGACCTCCCTGATCAGACAGGAAGCTGCAATATGGAAACTTGGGTGTTAACTTCTTGGACACCTTAATCTTTAAACAAGGGAGTTTATCACATGCTGTTAGGCTGTTCTTTACTAGGAAAACCAAAATAACATATGGAAATGAAGTAGCGATATCTTTCACATAGTTATCAGAGTGACTGAGTCTGAAGCAGCTCCATTTGGACCCAAATGTGGAAAAAAAAGTCTTGTGGTGCAGGTGACATGCCTTTTATCTGTAATAAGGACCCAAAAGCTTCTCTACACTTTAGAGTTTGCATCATAAATATTGCAGGATTTAGAAGACTGAGGGCTGGAAGGAATATGTGTGAGCACACTTAAGTTTTTCTGTGCACAGGGCAGAAATTTCCTGTGTCCTGTAAAATGCTTTCCTCATGCTGTCTTCACATACACGTTCTGGTTGTAGATAGCATACACAGACACCCTGTGTTTAGGGTTTGGGATTCGAAAAAAACCACCCTGCATTTTATACGCTTTCCTTTCTTCCTTTGGCTGCTAGTCATTTGATATTACATCTTTCAATAATTGGAATATTTCTCACTTCACTCAAGGTATCTTCCCACTTACCAACTCTATCTGAAGCCACATCATGAAGACACATTATCTTTCAAATGGCTAATTTGGCTAATTTGCTTAGCATCATCCTTGCTACAGTGGGGATTACAGCTGGATACCGGCAAGGCTCCCTGAGTGCCACCCCATTGTCTGGGCAGTGGACTCCAGTAAGCCCATATGCAGCCTTACATGCCAGAGATTTTCTTTGCTACCTAACACGCTGTAACTTCAACCTGAGTTTTGTAAGTGTAACTTGGTTACGCCACAGTACAAAAGGCAATAGGGTGAACACAAATTTTTCTTGCTTAAATTGAAACCTGCAAATGCTCAGCAGTGTTGTCTCCATTAGTAAATTAAACATGCTCAGGAACTGTCTTGGATACTGAGGCCAAATAGCATGACATGGTCTGACCTACACTGAAGCTGTAATCCTGGTCACTGAGTAATGGTTGGAAATGCTTTCTGGAATGGTTTGACTCCCAAATTATATCCAGGAGTTGTCTGGGAGAGTGCTGGTTGGCACATGCCCAGACATGGTTAGAACATTTTGTCACTCTTTATTCTGCTAGATGTCCCTGTTGCAAACCCCAGGAGTGAAAGAACGAAAGATTTACCTGGAAGAAAGGAGATCTGTCTTTAAATACTTTGTTTTGGCATTATCTAAAATACATAGCGCAAAGTTTTCAGATATGTTCCTTTATTGGGAAACTACCTTCCCAACAATTGCAACCTAAATAAAGGTATTGAAAGGTATTTTGCTAGTTCTATGAGGAATTATATGGTTGTAAACAAACAAAAAAAGAAAAATACTAGAACGTTGGAAGCAATTGATGATGTTCCAGTTGTCCAAGGTCAGCATCTTATAGAGGTGGAATTATGACTACTCTAAGCATAATGTAGCTGATCCTTTCTTTCATAAGGAAAACATGCAACAATGTGGTGTAAGGAATGACTTGCAGAAGCTCCTACGTATGGACTGGCACACATGAGACATTGACTGAAAACATTGTTTCTGTAGTGGTTCCATTCTGAGTAAAGGAAATGAAAGTTGGTCGTAGATTTAATAAAATTATTACATCCAGAAAAAGAATGGCAAGCAGAAGTATAAAGTAGCAAGCCATATGCTGAATTGCAACTTTGCAAGAAGGATTGCTGGCAGTGTGATGCATAAATTGTTTCAAAAGGAAGAATAAGGCACTCAATGTGCCATTGGAATGAAGGTTTGATAACTGCACGTACTAGAATTTAATCTGATTAAAAATAAGGGAGGTTTCTACTTTAAACATCGAAACAAATTAATCCCAGACAAATTACTGAAGTTAGTGTTCATTTATTAATTCAACAGTTTCTATCCTCGTGCCAAGGGAAACACCTGGGACTTGCTGCATGATGAAAAATTGGTTTATTGGAAATCTCAACTGGCTGCAAGTATTGTAACAGCTCAGGTCAAGCAGTGATAAATAATTTAAAGAAACCAGTGTGAGATAGGTGTCACTTTAATTTTACATTAATAGATCTGTTAGATGTTAACCTTGTCAGACAGGTAATTGCTAATGAAATCATGTTTTTGTACCTTTGCTTCATAAAATATCACTTGCTTACTCATGCATTTTGTACAAACCTTGATGTTGGCACTGACACTGTTTCACATACCCATTGCTTCAGAGTAGCAAATACTGTATTATCCTTTAAAAGATATTGTAAGTATGCCAAATTTTATTTTTATCAACTTGGAAAGTGTGTTGAGTGTTACCTGGGAACTGGCAAGGAGAAGGGACATAGTGTGTTGGAATTCTAAAATATTTTTCTGTGCATGCTTTTACATGTCAGCATGCTTCTGGTAGAAATGATGGTAGATTTGGCATGTAAATTGTAACAGATGAAGGTATTCTGCCTGAAATTGTCACAAGGAATAAGTCATTTCAGTATTATTTTATTTGAATGCTTGGTGGGTGAACTCTGAGATATCAGCTGTCAGCATAGGATTTAGAGAATTTTTATGTAAAATATAAGAGAATCCTAAGTCTTACATGTAACTGTTTTATTGTGAAATCCATAGAAACTACGTTGATTCTGTAAGATTATCTCAAAATTAGCTTTTAACTGACTTTGGATTTTCCTTGTAGTTAAAAGTCTCATTGGCGATTTATAGATGAGTTATGTTTGAATGGGAAAATGTGATTGAGCAGTGTTTGCAACTTTTAGGGCTTCATTTTGAACCCAGTCATGATCCCATTAAATCAATGGGAACATGACTGTTTTCAAAATGACCCTTTTCATTGCTTCATTGATGCTAAGGAGTTACAGCCACGGACTTGCAAAGAAGCTAAATGATTTTATTAGAACTTAATCCCACAGGGACTTGCACAGTAGCGTGGGCCTCTATAAAGAGAACATAAAATACTACTAAATGAAAACTCTGTGTTGTTGGTTGTCCCGTGGTTTGTGACTCTATATAAAGTAGATCCAGTAGGTCCACAGACCATCATTAAGAGCATTCAAATTTGTAAGTAAAAGCCTGCCTTTGAAAGCTGCATGAACACATTGATTCATTGGCACTGCACGTAACTTCATCTAGTTTCAGAAAAAGAAGAACTTTTTAAAAGTCAAGTTTTTCAGGTAAACCTCATTGTAAATATTTTTACTTCTCTTGTACATCCATTCCATTTTTTTAACCAGTCTTCATGAATCAGTAACTGTCTTGAGTAAGTTTAAATAAATAAGAACTTAAAATTCTACTGAAATTGAGGATTTCTCTATTTAGCAGCTTTAGTTTTGAGCTCCTTTTCATGGAGATGAAGGTACAGTGTTAACAATCTGGTATTTAATGAGAAAATCTTAAATTATAATATTTCTGTATCATTCTAAAAGCATCATAAAAGATACTTGAGTCCAAGTCCTTTAGCAGCACTTTTATTTTAAATGAATTTAGCCATATTGCTTGTTAAGTAGTGAATAGGCTGAGATGAGAACAAAATACTTCTTTATCTAGCATATATAAATAATTAAATTTATCTGGGCCTGGCTTTGTGCCACCTAGTAAAAGAGAGAGGTTAAAAGACAACCTCACTAAGTTCACACTCGGGAGGCACAGGGAGTCAAAGCAGGTGAACACCTGGTGGTGACTAAAGCAGAGAAGAGCATCTGGTCTCCCTAGAGAGAAGATGGGTGTTCTGCTGCTCATGCTGGCAAAGAACACCATGATTTTTCAAGGCAAAAATGCTGTTTTCTATTTTGGTAAGAGTCAGTGAGTGCACACCCCTTGTCATTAGAGGAAGAAGACTAAATAGGTTTGACACTAGACTCTGAACTCTTCTTCCAAAGGCGGTAAGGACTTCCAGTACAAGGGTGAATTTTACCAAGTAACCCATGGCATTTTTCTTTAAAAAATTTCACTGAAGGTAGAAGTGCATGAACTCTTTCCATGTTTTGGCAAGACCCAAAAATTGGCCACTCTCAGATTTTTCTCAGTGTAATACCACAGCACTACTGTGGGATGCTAGGAGTGCGCATGCATGTGTGGTAGGTGCTTGAAGGTGGGTGGTGTAGGCTGTTGTTCTTGTGGACACCTCACAACATTTATAGCTTTAGCTCCTTCTGTTTAGACCATTTTCTGGTAATTTCTATGATTTCTGGCAAGCTTTAATGGGAGCAGATACTCTACCCCAAAAAATCCAAGTACTCCTGTTTTCTATATAAAAATCTCCAGTTTAAATTACGTTTGTCTATTTTTGTAAGTTCTAAAGTTAAGTGGTCCTGTGGGAAGGCCCTACTCTTCTGTTATCAGCCTTGCAGAGGTGAAGCTGTCTTTAGAGCTGAGCAAAAAAGTTGCTTTAGCACTGTCAGATATCTAATTAATCCCTCAGTAAATAAAGGCATTCTGTAATTAAATAAGCGAGATGCGCAATCAGTTCTAACACAGAATGCTTTGCATATTAATATATTATAATCCAGGAACCATATGAGGCTTGGTTTTGGATATGAAGTGTTTGTAACAGACTTTTAACATTAGAGGGAACACACTGCAGGGAAAACAGTGTGGGTTTTTTTGGTTTTTTTGCAAAACTGAGCTAAGTGTGATCTGCGGGCTAAAGATTTGAATGTCTATTAAAAAAGTATAAATTTCAGTAGGGAAATTTAAATTGTAAATACATGAGAGGAATTGAAAAGTAACCTTTTGACATTTTAGTGGAGCAGCTGCCGGGGAACCGATCTTATTGCCTCGGGGAGGTAAAAGTGTTCTGCGAAGGGGGTTCATGGTTTGGGACTTTGTGCTTGGAAGACCGCAAGAACCAGCAGCGCCGGGGACCAGCTCACCTATAACTAATTGGTTAATCTGCGGGGTGGTCGGTGCTGTCCGATCTCCTTGTGTGAAGCACTTGGGGTTACAATCGCGAGCGCGACACCACCAGACCCGCATTCCCGTCGGGAATACGCCGGGCAAGGAGGAGTTCAGCGGAGCCCGCTCACCTGGCGGCGCCCCCGTCCCGTCCCATTGGCTGCCTGGCGCCCCGCCCCCGCCCCTCATTGGCTGCCTC